>JASEVX010000221.1:0-299969 GCA_031761405.1 Serripes groenlandicus
ACATGCTCAAGTTTAAAATGTGGCTTCAAGAGTGTTAACAAGATTTTCCTTAAATTTGGCCTAGTGACCTAGTTTTTGACCGGACATGACCCATATTCGAACTTGGCCTAGATATCATCAAGACAAACTTTCTGATAAAGTTTCAACATGCTCAAGTTTAAAATGTGGCTTCCAAAGTGTTAACAAGATTTTTCTTAAATTTGGCCTAGTGACCTAGTTTTTGACCCAACATGACCCATATTCGAACTTGGCCTAGATATCGTCAAGACAAACTTTCTGATAAAGTTTCAACATGCTCAAGTTTAAAATGTGGCTTCCAAAGTGTTAACAAGATTTTTCTTAAATTTGGCCTAGTGACCTAGTTTTTGACCCAACATGACCCATATTCAAACTTGGCCTAGATATCGTCAAGACAAACTTTCTGATAAAGTTTCAACATGCTCAAGTTTAAAATGTGGCTTCCAGAGCATTAACAAGATTTCTTCAATTTGGCCTAGTGACCTTATTTTTGACCCAACATGACCTATATTCGAACTTGGCCTAGATATTACTAAGACAAACATTCTGACAATGTTTCAACATGCTCAAGCCGAAAATGCGACTTCCAGAGTGTTAACAAGATTTTCCTTAAATTGGGCCTAGTGACCTAGTTTTGAACCCGACATGACCCAGTTTCGGCCTAGATTTGATTGAGATATATGTTCTGATAAACTTTTATGAAGATTGGATGCAAAAAAAGTTTACAGACGCACAGACTCACAACAGACAATTCGCCATGACATAAACTTTCAGCCAGTGGAGTTAAAAATCAAGAAAACATTTTTGAAAGAAGAATAGATGAGTTTCTTACCTTTTTCATGGGTTGATAATCAGCAAGGCTTGCTTTTAACTGAAAACAGTATGTGTTATATCAAATAAATACCTGTTTCTTTTTTTTGTCACATCACATTTGTGGCAGACTAGAAATTGAAGTATATATAATAAATTTTATAAAATGTATAGCCATTCAGTTGCAATAGGGCAATGGACAAAATATTTAAATTGTGGGTATGTTGTTTACGCACAGGTGAACCCGTGCGCAGTTTGTGTAAGCAAATCATTCTACCAGTCAGTCGCGTACAGGCAAGACATGTTCAATTTAGTTGAATAGAGGACCACATGCTAAAATGGAGGAGCAAAATAATTTACTTTCCCAGATGGAAACTTTAATTACCAGCCGTCTTGAAGGGTTTGAGATGCGCATGGTTGACGCACAGAGAAGAATTGCAGAATCACAATACGACAAATTGCAGCAGAGTTGCAATACTGTAGATAAATACCAGTTCAGAAGAAAGGGAAACGAGGAGCAGTATAAATGTAACTCACAAGTTCTTAAGAGTTTAAATGCAGCGGAAGGACATTTAACCCTTTCCCTCATACGACAATTCTGCAGCAGACGACTTTGAACGTATTTTGTCAAAACATAGAAAATCTCCATAATTGAATGGATAACCTACGACAACAAGTGGAAAACATCGTGGCAAAAGGAGAAATTGCACGTTTTGTGCAATTTCTTCTTTGGTCACTATGTTTTCAAAAAGCCGTCTGTTGCAGAGGCATCAGAAAGCGTCTATATGAGGGCCTCATCATGGTGCTAAGTTTCTTTGAAATCCTATAATGCATGGTTGAAATGCAGGCCGGACAAGGTACAGTTCTATCAAATAGTACTCATTTTGACCTTTGACCTCTAAGTGTGACCTTGACATTTGAGGCACAGGCCTGGGTATTGTGCGCGACACGCCGCCTCATCATGGTGAACGTTTGTGCCAAGTTTCGTTCAAATGCATGGTTAAGATGCGGGCCGGACAAGGTTAGGTGGGACTGACAGACAGACAGACAAACAGACGTAAAAGGGCTATAACTCTGTAAAATAACATGCAATTGTAAGACCTTTAGGGTATGCACATCTTCTCTTGGTATAGAAGCTTCATGTTAATTTTATTGAATTCCACCCAGTGGTTTGTAAGAAATAGGCCGGACAAAATATGGCTTCCGACTGACACAGTGACTCCTATATACCCCCCAAAACTTTGTTTTTTTGGGGTATAACAATAGAGATATTTTATAGTTTTAGGTCGTTGTTGTTGAAAGTCGTCTGCTGCAGATTTCTTATATGTGGGAAAGGAATAATTCACATAGAAATATCACTTACATGGAATTTATCAGGGACTTCCAATTTAGGGGTGTTCAGTCCTAGTCCAGCGTCTGTTCCTACTGCCACTCCAATAGCTATCACAACTGCAAAATCACTTATCACAATACGCACCTGCAAATAAAATACATAATATAACAACATAACTCCAATAGCTATCACAATTGCAGAATTACTTATCACAATACGCACCAGCAAATAGCATACATAATGTAACCAAACAGAGCTCCAAATATTGTCCAGTTTTCACGATACAAAAATACAAAATTATATTGGGAGACAATCACACCAAGATCTTGATTGCTTGTGGTTTAACGCCGTTTTCAACAATTTTTCAGTCATATTACGATAGCCAGTTCACCTACCCATGTGTTTCCTGGCTTCTTCATACCAGTACTCCATACAACAATCTTTCCAAGCAACTGACTGCTTTTCCAGATAGACTATTAGCCCATTGGTGGAGGATGAGTGATGCTTGTCACATTTACTTTAATCAAACGTTGGAAAGAATATTGGCACAGCAGGGGTTTAAACTCACAACCGCTGAATTGACACCACTCGTCGCTATCAGCTGAGCTACCGGGGCCATGCCCGAGATCTTGATATGGTATGTTTGTTTGGTTTGTTTGGAGTTTAACGCCGCTTTCAACAGCTTTGGTCATATCACGGCGGTCAGTGCACCTACCCATGTTTTCCTGGCTTTCCCACACCAGTACTTACACAACATTCTTTCGAAGCCACTGACTACTTATGGTGTGTTTGTGAAACACAAATGTGCCTGAGTTGGCAATACAAGTAGGTCAAAGGTCAAGGACACAATACTGACACCTCTGCAACAGACGACTTTTGAAAACATTGTGGGAAAATAATTACACTTTCCTTTACAGAGATTTTTTATATTTTTGCAAATATTTTTTCAAAGTCATCTGCTACAGATTTGAAGTGTGTGGGAAAGGGATATCTGAAAAGATTTCATCACTAAGAATACACATGCCTAATACGAAAATTTAACCCTTTCCAGTTTGCAAATGCATTTTGACGCAGTTGAAGCGAATGTGTGTGGCAAAAGATAAAATTGTTCATAATAAGATAATAAGAAGTTATTTTCCTGCTTGCAGACACATTTTGACTCATTTGCAAAAGACAACATTCGAAATAGGTGTGTGTGGAAAAAGATGGAATCGTTCACAATAAAAAAAAAATCTTTTGCCATAATGTCTTTAAATATATTCAGTAATTATACCTTCATAGAGATTTTCTAAACCTTTGTCTAGATATTTTGAAAACAACCTATGAAATATATAGACAAAAATATGGAAAATCTACATAAATGAAAGTGTAATTATTCAATAGAGTTGAAACACTGTGCCATAAGTAATTAGTCCTTTTGCCACAGTGTTTTCAAAAGTTGTCTGCTGTAGATGCATCAAAATGGGTATGAAAGTGATAAAGGGAGGGTTAAAATACTTTGACAAAAAGAATTTTCAATTTGGATAATTGAACAGCTTTCCTTCGTACAGACGCTTTCTGACGCCTCTGAAGCAGACTATTTTAAAAACATTGAGACAAGAGAAGAAATTGCTCATGATGAGCAATTTCTCCTTTTGCAACAATATTTTGCACTTTTAGTAATTGGTTATCAATCCATTCAATTATAGAGATTTTCCATTTTTGAAAAAAAAAATCAAAGTCGTTGCTGCAGATTTCTTGTATGTGGGAAAGGGGTAAAACTGTTAACTTAAATTGATGTAATACAAGTAAGTGAAAACTTGACAGACAACTGAGAAGTGAACACAGGCACCACTTAAAAACACTATCCCTACCTTAGCTGGAAAGAATCGGCCATTTCTAGTGGCTTTCAATGCATATGCCACTGTAAAAGTCAATATAGCTTCATAGTGACATCCCGGCCCTTCAAGTCTCCCGCCAAATTCCTCACACAAATCAGGATGGACAAGGTGCAAGTCTATGGTCTCATTTGACATCAACGTGAATTGTTTTGAGAGATTTTCCATATTTCCCCAAATGATGCTTTCAAAGTCGTCTGCTGCAGATTTGTTGTATGATGGAAAGGGTTAAATGTTTTAAAGTTTTAGCAATGTAAGAACACAGGCACCACTAAAAAACACTATCCCTACCTTAGCTGGAAAGAATTAGCCATTTCTAGTGGCTTTCAGTGCATATGCACAAATCAGGATGGACAAGGTGCAAGTCTATGGTCTCATTTGACGTCAACGTGAATTGTGTCGTTGCATTCAAACTTGTCACATTTGTGAAAATAGGATACATATAAACATAGATAGAACTCTATAGAGGCTTCCGATATGAAAGTAGGTCAAATGGCAGTGTCGATATGTATCCTTTTTTCCTTCTGAGCATAACTCTTGCAAAAGTGAATATGCTAAAGAGACCAAGTTTCGAAAGGCATAACTATTGCAAAAATCGCTGAACCGGAAAATCGCCGCTTCATGCACATCTACCTATTATAGTTATGATATTGATCAAGTTTTGAAAAGATTCAGTCAGAAACGTAGGAGTTGCGTTCACAAGCCGCAATATCAATCAGCTACAGAGACTAAGTTACAAGGGACATAATCTTGCAAAAATCAATGAACCGGAAAATCAGAAACATAGGAGGAGTTACGTTCACAAGGCTGCAATATCAATCAGCTACAGAGACTAAGTTACAAGGGACATAAATCTTGCAAATATCAATGAACCGGAAAATCGCCGCTTCATGCACATCTACCCATTATAGTCATGACATTGACCAAGTTTTGAAAAGATTCGGTCAGAAACATAGGAGGAGTTGCGTTCACAAGGCTGCAATATCAATCAGCTACAGAGACTAAGTTACAAGGGAAATAAATCTTGCAAATATCAATGAACCGGAAAATCGCCGCTTCATGCAATCTACACATTATAGTTAAAGATATGGTCAGAAACGTAGGAGGAGTTGCGTTCACAAGAAATGGACGTACGGACAGACAGACGGAGAAGATGACGCCAATATACCACTGCCTCCGGCGGCGTATAAAAAGCCATCTGCTGCAGGCCTCAGAGAGAGTCTATAAGAGGGAAAACGGTTAACATAATTGGCTTGGACTTGATCACATGACAAAGTGCATTTAAATTTATTCATTTATAAATGAAGTTGATACTTTTAACCCTTCCCCACATACAGACATATTTTGACATATCTGCAGCAGCAGGGACTCTTTTGAAAACAATGTAGGAAAAAGAAAAATTGCTCATAATAGGCAATTTACCCTTTTCGAACAATAATTTATACCCCATTCAAAAGCTGTCCTTTTGTTTGGAGAGATTTTCCATATTTTCCCAAATGATGCTTTCAAAGTCGTCTGCTGCAGATTTGTTGTATGATGGAAAGGGTTAAATGTTTTAAAGTTTTAGCAATGTAAGATATGTAGCTTTTTTCTATAGACAACAGTTTCTATACAAATGAATTAAATGTTTTAATCCTTGCTATAATAAAAAGGCTCACACAGACCATGATGGGCAAAATAACTCTCTTGCTCTCTTTGAAAATGTCTCTTCAATAATTGTTTGTTTATTAGGGGTTTTCAATAATTTCATTTATATTATGGTGTTTGCTGGGAATGTTACCAGTACTCATGGTCCATTTATTCTGACTTGAGCTATAGTCAGTCTCTATGCTAACGAAAAAGTTATCTGCTGCAGTGGATTCAGAAAGCGTCTGTATGTGGGAAAGGGCTAATTATATCTTATTTTAAAACCTAGTAGTGTATGAACCTTCTGCATCTAGACCACTGTATGCTCATTTATTTAGCAAGAATTAAAGGCAAGCAAATGAGAATGAATTAGAAAATCAATGATAAAACATGATAAACCCTGGCTACATTGCTAAAATAACAATCACATTTTCAACATTCTATAATGAATGAATTTTACAAGGGCTCATTATATCTTGTTTTAAAACCTAGTAGTGTATGAACCTTCTGCATCTAGACCACTGTATGCTCAATTATTTAGCAAGAATTAAAGGCAAGCAAATGAGAATGAATGAGAAAATCAATGATAAAACATGATAAACCCTGGCTACATTGCTAAAATAACACTCACATTTTAAAACTGATCACTAAATAAATACCCTAAAGTCATAATAAGTTACAAGGGACATAAATCTTGCAAATATCAATGAACCGGAAAATCGCCACTTCATGCACATCTACACATTATAGTTATGACATTGACCATGTTTTGAAAAGATACGGTCAGAAACGTAGGAGGAGTTTCGTTCACAAGAAATGGACGTACGGACGGACGTACAGACGGAGAAGATGACGCCAATATACGACCGCCTCCGGCGGCGTATAAAAACATGAACAGTCTCTAAAAATGAGAGTAAAATTATTGAATATAGTTGGAAATATTGTGGAAAAAAGAGAAAACACTCATTATGAGAAATACCTCCCTTTGCCAAAAAAGTTTACAGAAGTCTTCTGCTGCAGATGTATAAAAATGTGTTTGTAATTGGAACAGGGTAAATATGAACACAAAAACGACCTGGCCGACAGTTAAGACAGATTAACGCTAGTTTCTTATTGTGTTGTTCAAATCATCACATTGCTACATGTAATCTGGGACGACTAATACGTATATGTCGTCCCAGATGTAATACATTACCAATTTTAAAGCAAGATGATTTCTGAATGACTTAAAAAAATATTAAGCTGCTGCAGAAGCGTCAGAAAGCGTCTATATGAGAGAAAGCCTTAAAACGGATGTTGAAAGACCACGCATAGAAAAAATGGCCTGCATAGAGACTATCATTGGTCACAAGATTTTTCATATGATTTTACGTACCAAAATTCCCTGTCTGACAAATTGTTTACATTGGAATGGCTGTATAAGAACAGTTCTGACAGCTGCCTTAACCCTTTCCCTCATATAGACGCTTTCTGACGCCTCTGCAGCAGACGGCTCTTTGAAAACGAGCAATTTCTTCTTTTTGCCACAATGTTTTCCACTTTTAGTCATAGGTTATCCATTCAATTATAGAGATCTTCTATTTTTTGACAAAATATGTTCAAAGTCGTCTGCTGCAGAATTGTCGTATGTGGGAAAGGGTTAAACAATGAGAAAAACATTTTTGGGTCTATTAACTGGCTGTTGAACTTTGAACATCACATTAGATAACAATACATAATTTTCTGTATTTTCTCTCTCTCAAAAGTTGAACATTATCTGAAACCAATCATTTTATATACAGAAAAAGGTCTATAATTAGGTTTCACATGAAGGACTCAAACTGTTAAACCATTTCAACATTATTATATTACTATGGAGATGAACTTTCAATCCTATGACCTCCAACTATGACCTTGAAATCCTATGCCCTTGAACTATCACTTGGAGGGTCCACAACAATTTCAGGGGCGGATATCAGCTCTTTATCACTATGATCGTCCTTGTCGCTTTCTTCTTCATCAATATAAAATGCCACCGAGCCGTCTTTCTTTCCAGACTTTTTCGTCGGCGATGATGCTATCGTTGGGAGATGAAGATTATGATGACTGCCATGGTGATGGTGATGTCTGTTGGAATCTTTCTTGTGACGCTTTTTATGCTTCCTGAAAAACAAAGAGAATACCATGATGAGTTCTGTATTTTCAACAAGATGCGTTTTTAACCCTTTCCCTCATATAGACGCTTTCTGACGCCTCTGCAGCAGGCGGCTTTTTGAAAACATAGTGACAAAAGAAGAAATTGCTCAAAATGAGCAATTTCTTCTTTTGCCACAATGTTTTCCACTTTTAGTCATAGGTTATCCATTTAAATATAGAGATTTTCTATTTTATTACAAAATTTGTTCAAAGTCATCTGCTGCAGAATTGTTGTATGAGGGAAAGGGTTAAACAACAATTAGTTGTACTAAAGTCATTTCATTTTCATAATGAGCAATTTCTCCGCTTTGCAACAATGTTTTGAATACTATTCAATAATTATGCTTTCATAATTTGTTGTATGTAAGAAACATACGACAAATATGCAGCTGATGAATTTGACAACATATTGGCAACAATATAAAAAAAAATCTCTATAAATTAAAGAAAATATAACCATTGAATAGAGTTAAAAACAATGTGACATTGTTTTCCATAGGTATCTGCAGGAGAAGCGTCAGAAATCGTCTGTATGTAAGAAAGGTTCATACTCCTCAAATGGATCATTCAGAATCAGATTTCACTGAAAATATCATACCAGCAAAAATAATATTACAACCATATCATCTCAATTCTTAGTCAGTTTCTGACCCAATATGACCCATATTCGAACTTGACCTAGATATTTTTAAGACAAACATTCTAATAAAGTTTCAACATGCTCAAGTTGAAAATGTGGACTCTACAGTGTTAACCCTTTCCCTCATATATACGCTTTCTGACGCCTCTGCAGCAGACGGCTTTTTGAAAACATAGTGACAAAAGAAGAAATTGCACAAAACGTGCAATTTCTCCTTTTGTCACAATGTTTTCCACTTTTTGTCATAGGTTATCCATTTAATTATGGAGATTTTCTATGTTTTGACAAAATACGTTCAAAGTCGTCTGCTGCAGAATTGTCGTATGAGGGAAAGGGTTAACAAGATTACCCTTCAATTTGGCCTAGTGACCTAGTTTTTTAACCGGCATGACCCATATTTGAACATGGCTTAGATATCATTCAGCTCAACATTCTGACCAAATTTCAAGCTAGTGACCTAGTTTTTGACCTCATATGGCCCAGTTTTCCAAGATCTGATGGAGATGAATGTTCTGATAAACTTTCATGAAGATTGGATGCAAAATGTAGCCTGTAGAGTGTTAACAAGCTCAAAATGTGATCACAATACCCTCACCTTGCACTTCATGCATAGGTGAGCTAAACAGGATGTAAAAGGACTATGCAACAGAATGCTTTCCTTAACCCTTTCCAAAATACAAACGCTTTCTGACGCATCAAAGGCAGACGACATTTTGAAAACATTGTGACAAAAGGAGATATTGTTCTTTATGAGCAATTTCTCCTTTTGCCACAATGTTTTCAATTTTATTTAACAAATGATCATTTTTCATATATTGAGCAATGTGTTTGTCAAAGTTGTCTGCTGCAGATTTGTTGTATGTGGTAAAGGGATCAAAACCCCTTTAGAACAACTTGGGTGGATGTCAAAATTTAGAATATACCATTATTATCTTCTCATCTTCCTGAAAGCATGGACACATATGTTTCACACATAAAGATGTTTTTCTGACGCCTCTGCAGCAGAAGGCTTTTTGAAATCATTGTGGTAAAAGGGGAAATTGCGCATAATAATCCTACTATCATTTATACATTTATAGAGATTTCTATAATTTGGACTTGATAATTGTTAAGTAGTCTGCTGCAGTTTTATTGTATGCATTTTGAAACATCTGCAGCAGACAACATTTAAAAACATTGTGGTTAAAGATGAAAATGGGACTCATCCCATGTGTTTACGAACAGTACATGTTTAGATGACGCCACAGATGAGGGTGAAACGTCTAGACCTCTTTTGTCCCAATGCCAGTGATATTCTATCGGACATGAAATGGTTTTTAATCCATTCCCACATACAACATATCTGTAGCAGACAGCTTCAGAGGAAAATCTCTGCAGGGGAAAGAATTATTATTGAATAAAGTTGAAAACATTGTGACAAGAGGAGAAATTGCTCTTTACAATGTTTCCACAAGTCGGCTGCTGCAAAAGAATCAACACACATCTATATATGAGAGGGTTAACCCTTTACCACATATAGACGCTTTCTGATCCCATTTGACAGCAGATGTCTTTTGAAAACTTGGCATCAAAAGAAGAAATTGATTTCTACTTTTGCCACCATGTTTTCATCTGTATTCAATTACTGAACTATCATTTAAAGGGATTTTCTAATTTTTTTTTGTTATGTTTTCAAAGTCATCTGCTGCAGATTTGTTGGATGTGGGAGAGGGTTAAGCTTAACCCTTTCCCTCATATAGATGCTTTCTGACGCCTATGTAGCTCAAAACAAGAAATTTCTCCTTTTGCAACAATGTTTTCCACTTTTAGTCATAAGTTATCCATTTAATTAAAGAGATTTTCTATTTTTTGACAAAATATGTTCAAAGTCGTCTGCTGCAGAATTGTTGTATGAGGGAAAGGGTTAAGCTTAAACTAATATCATGCAGGGTGAGTGTAATGAAGGGTGAAGTCTCTTGACCAAACTCTCATTTATCCTGTCTCCCGAGAGCGTCCGAGATATTGCGATTTTACAAGTTACAAAAATACCGGAGACTGGATCATTTTACACGCTTCGTTATTTCTATTGTTACAAACAATTCAGTCGTAATCAAACCTAATGAAATATATACGAGGACAAGTAAGTACTTAAATACTTATACAGCTACACAAAATTTTAAAATAATCCGTAATAGTTCGTATTTACACGTTTTAATAATTGTGATGATCAGCGTCTGTAAAATGTCGTCTCTTCGAAACAGCGAATTTCAAGTGAAAATCGCCAATCGTGTGTAGACTTTGTCTAAATATTGACAAAACGGTAATACTGTTTGATTTAAAATTACGATCGATGTAATGTGCATGAATCGTTTGATTATCAGATTATATTTTAAAATTATTTGATTAAATATAAAGTATATTTTTTTGGTCACAAACTTTGCTCTTTTTGAAGATTTTAGTGAAAATTGGTTTATAATTAATTTTCTTCCATATCAATTTGCGAGATTTGCTAATAAAGTCCGTATTTTTAGAAGATATGTTTAAGCATTTTAGTGTAAATAAACAATTTTGCTAACACCAGAGATATTTTTTTACCTGATAATACGATTACAGAAGAAGTTACAGACATTTCATTTTGACTCATTTTTTGCCATTTTGGAGAATTACTTAGTAGAATATTTGTTATATTATCAATATTTTTGTAATGATTTAGTCATGTTTAGGTATTGCTCTTGCACTTCAATACATGTTTTTTTATCGGCAAATAGAAAACATGATTTTAATTCCAAAATATAAATGTTTATTTCAATAAAAAAGTGGTATTTAGTGCTAAAAGGTTCTAACCCGTTCTGTACTCATTGTTTTACAAATAACATTCTCTAATCTTTGCTTCAGATTATAACTTAGAGCAGAGATCATTGTAAAATGTTGCTGTTCTATGTAACTTGAAATTATGTTGAAAACGCGTAAAACTAATTGTCTTCACTTTATGTTTACAGGGACCATGCAAAATATATAACCACGAATTGTCTTCACTTTATGTTTACACACCATGCAAAATATATAACCACGCCTAGAGTGAGGAACTCGAAAAGAATAGGACCAAGAAGAAATCAAAAACAGCTCAGAAAAAAATATGTAAAAAGTCGTGGGCTGCAGAATTGTCTTATTATGGAAAGTGTTAAGGTTTTCATGTACAAATGTATATGTTAACTTTCAAAAATAAAGTATTTATAAACGGTATATATCTTTTCTTTCTGGTCCTTAATTTATACTCCGTTGCCTGACCCGTTAAGATTTTTGAAAACATTTAGCATTATATCCTGTGTTTCTATATACCGGTGGTTTTAAGGTTACTCCCAGCCATAAGTCGGGGGTCGACTTTTTAAAAATTTCGGCCAAAAAAAAAAAAAAACATGGTTCTCATGTAAAACTGGATAATGATACATTAAGATAATAATGCACAAACGTGATTTTATAAATCCAAATAAGCCAAACAAACTAAACTAGTCCAAATTTCTTAATATTTGTTTTAATCTATTGACGAAGTTTATTAAAAGTGTGTGTAATTCACAGAGATGGCTGAGGTGAAGACAAGGGTTTTAAAGGTCTATGGAAAGAAGTTTGTACTCTATGGTTATATGAAAACGGTTGTAATTTCCACTGGAACAGGCTGTAGTTACAACCAACTTGCGTTAGCCCTGTAACTGTTTGTCGTGTGAAAAACACAAGGCTCTAATAAATGACGTCACTAATTTACCAGCTGAGATTGAGCCGCGACAAATAAAAATACACCCATATAAATTAATGTTAAATTTACAATACTATTAGCGTAGTACTTGTGTGATTAAACTTCACATACTCTTTTTTTTATGACGTAGCTCATTTGTTGGGGAAAATGGTTTGCGTAAATAAAGGTCTATATAGATTTCACTCTTACCCATTTTCACATGCATTTATACGCATCTGCAGCAGACTTCTTTTGATAGAGCTCTGACAAAAGGAGAAAGTACTACATTTTCTTTAAATTGGACAAATTAACTTTGAATTGAAAAGGATTTTAAAGGGTATGGTTTTTATTTTTCCTTTGTTTACGGCTTAAAAACTAGATAAAAAAAAATGTAAGGAAAGGATGCATCGCTGATGAAAAGCAGTTTCTCTACTGTTTGTCGCGTGTAAAATGTAAAATATAGCCTTAGGAGAGATTGTCATTCAGTCATAAGTCGAGTCCCTGCTTCAACACCCAAATTTGAGTCTCAAAAATTCGACTTATGGCCGCGGATATACGGTAGTCATCTGCAGATTGATTGTATACATGTGGACTCATGGTTAGCATGGATGAATTCTCAACTAGTTTGATCAAAACGTGTGCAAAGTACATTACTAAACATAGTTAACAAAATAGTAGGCAACGCGGTGTAGACTTAAACCTCTACAGTACACAAAACCTTATCGAGGTTTACATATCAATTTTTTTCCCTCGATAACATGCGTACAGGTATGGTAGACCTCAGGACGACAGGATAATATTGGAAATCTGTCGATTATCGTTAAAGAGACCTCACCCTGTAATACACTCACCCTGTATCATGTAATAAATGAAACAACATAGGAACTGAATGATAACTATTGAAAACATGCAGTTTTACAAAAAATGTAGTTTTGATTCTAGGATTACCTCTTAATTTTTAGAACTACCGGTATTCCCTTTGAAAGATTTCTGTGTAATCAAGTATAAAATATGTATTAAGCAATGTGGCCATACTATAATCAGCAATTTTCAGGAGCATTTATCCCAAACAAGTGTGATATATGAACTATTGGAAGCAGGTGTTACTTGCAAAACATTGTGGGGAAAAAGAGAAATTACTTAACCCTTTCCCTTATACGACAATTCTGCAGCAGATATCTTTGAACATATTTTGTCAAAAATTAGAAAATCTCTATAATTGAATGGATAACCTATGGCTAAAAGTGCAAAACATTGTGGCAAAAGGAGAAATTGCTCGTTTTGAGCAATTTCTCCTTTTGTCACTATGTTTTCAAAAAGCTGTCTGCTGCAGAGGCGTCAGAAAGCGTCTATATGAGGGAAAGGGTTAAAACGCGAAATTTTACCTATTTCCAGAATGTTTTCAATTCTTAAATGTAATCTTTTGGATAATGCATATTTATTATCTGCAAACATTTTCTGCAGGAATCATATTTATAAGGGACAGTTTCAACCCTTTCTCACATTCAAAAAATCTGCAGCAGACAATTTTCAAAACATCTTAGCAAATGTATGGTAATTTTTTTCAAATGAAAGTATTACATGAAAGAATTTTTGATTTTGCATTAGAAAATCCACTCATTCCCCTTCCCGAGGTCTTTACTAGCCAATGTTCTATTTTTCTATACATTTCTTTCAATCTTTGCAAACCAACAGCTTTCAGAACATAAACAGCCAAGTGTACATTGTAAATACTTTTTTTGCTCATTTCAAGCAGAGGCAGGCTTGGTTGTCTGTAAGAAGGAAAGGATATTAACCCTTTCCCACATACAACAAATCTGCAGCAGACGACTTTGAAAACATTGTGACAAAAACCTGAAAACAAGAGGGCCAAGATGGCCCTAAATCGATCACCTAATTGATAGTAAATTAGTAGCAAATATTTAACTGCAAATATCTGGGAAATTTTTTATCAGGGAGTGTAAATGAAACTGCAAAGGAGTGGACACTTCTCAAGAAACAGCTTATCAGTAAAGGCCATTTATATCTTGAAATCTAACAAGAACTTTAATAAGAATGGAATTATAAAGTTTTTGTCATTTTGCACCTTCCCTGATGCCGCCTTGCTGCCCTGTTTTTCAACGAAATCAATATGGCTTCAACAGTTTATTTAGAGGGTCACTTAAGGAACATTTCTACCAAATTATCTTGCAATCGCACAAGTAGATTATGGAGGAAAAGGATTTTAAAATTTGGGTATTTTTCTCACTTTCTGATGCCGCAGCAACCAAAGTTATCAATGGAATTTAAATCTTTGAACAATTTTGAAAGAGGACCACCAAAGGAACATTCTTGATTCGTATTATATTTTCTTAAAATCAGACAAACACTTTCATAAAAATGGAATTTTCAAATTTTGTCATTTTGCCCCTTTTCTGATGCCGCCTGACTGCCATGTTTTTCGACCAATCAGTATGGCTTGAACAATTTTTATAGAGGGTCACCCAAGGAACATTTCTACCAAATTATATTTGAATCTGACAGGCAGATTCGGAGGAGAAGATTGTTAAAGTTTGGACATTTTGTCCCCTTTCTGATGCCGCAGCAACCAAAGTTCTCATTGGAATTTTAATCTTTGAACAATTTTGAAAGAGGACCACCAAAGGAACATTCCTGTGATGTTTTGTGGAAATTGGTCTATTGGAATGGTAGGAGTTGGTTGTCATTTGTAGCTAAAAGTTCAATTTACCCCTTTTGAGATGACGCCTGGTTGCTATGATTGTGTAACAAATCAAAACGCCTTAATCAAATTAAATAGAGGATCATTACAGTAAGATTCATATTATATTTTCTTAAAATCAGACAAGCACTTTCATAAAAATGGAATTTTCAAATTTTGTCATTTTGCCCCTTTTTTTATGCCGCCTGACTGCCATGTTTTTCGCCCAATCAGTATGGCTTGAACAATTTTTATAGAGGGTCACCAAAGGAACATTTCTACCAAATTATATTTGAATCTGACAGGCAGATTCGGAGGAGAAGATTTTTAAAGTTTGGACATTTTGTCCCCTTTTGTGATGCTGCAGCAACCAAAGCTCTCATTGGAATTTTAATCTTTGAACAATTTTGAAAGAGGACCACCAAAGGAACATTCCTGTGATGTTTTGTGGAAATTGGTCTATTGGAATGGTAGGAGTTGGTTGTCATTTGTAGCTAAAAGTTCAATTTACCTCTTTTGTGATGACGCCTAGTTGCTATGATTGTGTAACCAATCAAAACGGCTTAAACAAATTAAATAGAGGATCATTACAGTAAGATTCATATTATATTTTCTTAAAATCAGACAAGCACTTTCATAAAAATGGAATTTTCAAATTTTGTCATTTTGCCCCTTTTTTGATGCCGCCTGACTGCCATGTTTTTCGCCCAATCAGTATGGCTTGAACAATTTTTATAGAGGGTCACCCAAGGAACATTTCTACCAAATTATATTCGAATCTGACAGGCAGATTCGGAGGAGAAGATTGTTAAAGTTTGGACATTTTGTCCCCTTTCTGATGCCGCAGCAACCAAAGTTCTCAATGGAATTTAAATCTTTGAACAACTTTGAAAGAGGCCAACCAGAGGAACAGTCCTGTGATGTTTCACGGAAATTGTCCTTGGAGTTTGGGAGGAGTTAAATTAGCAATTTAGTCCTTTTCCCACATGAAGATGCATTGTGAATCATGTGCAGCACACATCTTTTGAAAATAATCTGGCAAAAGTAGAAATTGCTTGAAATGAGATTTTTTTCCTAATGTTTTCATATCTACAATTTAAATTACAGAGATTTTCCACTTTTTGACCAAGATGCTTTCAAAGATGTATGCTCCAGAATTCTTGCATGTGGGGACAGATTAACCCTTTCCCACATACAAGAAATTTGCAGCAGACGACTTTGAACATATTTTGTCAACAAATGGAAAATCTTTATAATAGAATGGATAACCAATGACTAAAAGTGGAAAACATTGCGGGAAAAAGGAGAAATTGCTCATCATGATCAATTTCTTCTTTTGCCACAATGTTTTCAAGAATTGTATGCTTCAGAGGTGTCAGAAAGCGTCTGCTTGAGGGAACAGGTTAAACATTATCCAATAAGTAGTGAATATATTATAAGATGCATAAAGATGTTTGTGAATGCAAATAAAAAGCCCGACTTTACAGTCCATGTTTCAAACTGTGACTATCTTGTTCATATCCTCTGTGCTAGTTGTCATTTATCTTTTCTCACCTGCAGCAGACAACTTTTGAAACCATTGTGGTAAATGGAGAAATTGCTCATGTTTTCAATTTGTTTCAATAATTACACTTTCATTAACCCTTTCCCTCATACAATAATACTACAGCAGACGAATTTGAAAATATCTTGGCAAAAATATGAAATATTTCTATAAATGCAAGTATAATTAGTAAATGTGGTTCAAAACATTGTGGCAAAAGGTAAAATTGCACATCATGACACAGTGTTTTCAAAAGTTGTCTGCTGCAGCAGTGTTAGAAAGCGTCTATATGTGAGAAAGGATTAAGAGAAGTTTCGGCAAGATGTTTTCAAAGTTATCTTCTGCAGATTTGTTGTATGTGGGAAAGGGTAAAAAAAACCAGTGTGTTTCCGTAGCTAAAAAGACAGGAAGATTTAGCATGCAGTACACGAAATTATAAGTCACTAGAAATGTGTTGGAACAACATGAATGCTGGCAACATAATCCTAAACTGCGCAATCTCTGAATATATGACACTGTGAAATATACAAAAAGTCCAAGGGCAGTAACTCAGCTACGATATATCTAATTGGACTCAAAGTCAAACTTAGCCTGAATCTGGTCATAGTTTAACTACCAACCAAATATCATTGAAATGTCTACATGCAAGATTATAATTGTGTTCTAAATACATGTACATGCTTTACATACATTCTCAATCTAAATCTGAAGTTATACTAACTTTAACCCTTTCCCTCATATAGATGCTTTCTGACGCCTCTGCAGCAGACAGCTTTTTGAAAACATAGTGACAAAAGAAGAAATTGCACAAAACGTGCAATTTCTCCTTTTGTCACAATGTTTTCCACTTTGTGTCATAGGTTATCCATTCAATTATGGAGATTTTCTATGTTTTGACAAAATACGTACAAAGTCGTCTGCTGCAGAATTGTTGTATGAGGGAAAGGGTTAACTCTTACCTACATGTACATATAGAATGCTTTTTTCGACGCATTAGCAGCAGACAACTTTGCGGCAAAAATAATGAGCAATTTCTCCTTTCAACTTTATTGCATAAATTGTTCTTACATTTATAGAGCGTATCAATATTTGGACTACATATCTTCAAAGTTGACTGTAGCATATTTGATGTATGTGGGTTAAAAGGAACACAATGTCTGATTAGCTAATCAAAACTTGTGAAACTGTGTGAATAGAATATAACTATTATTTCCCACATACAACACCCCTACAACAGATGACATTAAAAATATTTAGGCAAAAAAATGTAACATCTCAATATATAAAGTATAGTTATTAAAAGAAGTTAAAAACGTTGAGGCAAAAGGAGAAATTGCTTATTATGAGCAATTTCTACTTTTGCCACGATGTTTTTCAAAAGTCGTCTGCTGCAGAAGCATCAGAAAGCGTCTCTATGAGCGGAAGGGCTATACAAGTAGTTAAGTCTCCTTATTTATCTTGGTTTACCTTTTGATTATGGAATAGTAATCAAGTGTAACCTACCAGTATTGAGTTTTGGTTCTTCTGATGTTTTCTCTTTTGTAGGTACAGGAGTTACCTTGCATGCAGCCTGGACAGACATATATTTCATCATCTTTGCGTACATCCTTCAAATTCATGCAATCAATGTGATACCTTTCATGGCATATGTTGCAATTAATCATACAACTGTAAAATGAATAGATATTGATTGGAAAAATAGAAAATTAGAGCGGTTGATTGAAACAAGAGGGCCATAATGGCCCTATATCGCTCACCTGATTAAGAACTTCAATAGTTTTCAAAGTTTTATACTCTATACATATAAGGACAAGAGGCCCATGAGGGCCTATGCTCTACTGGTATTGATCTGGTTTGTTTCAAAAGGAACCAATATGTCGTCAATAATCAAATACCATCTAAGTTTGGTGAAGATCAGATAGTAAATGGAAGCTCTATTGTGTTCACAAGCTGTATTATAGCAATTTTGACAATTTCAAGAGCCATAATCCAGCCATGCATGGGTAGATCTGGCCGTTTTTTAGAAATGAACCAAACTCTCATGGATATCTAACTACTGTATAAGTTTGATTGAGATACAATCAAAAATAAGGACTGTATCATGTTAACAAGCCCTATTATAGCAATTTTGACAATTTCAAGGGCCATAATTCAGTCATGCATGGGGCGGATCTGGCTTGTTTTCGAAAGGAATCAAGCTCTCATGGATATCTAACTACTGTATAATTTTGGTTGAGATACAATAACAAATAAAGACTGTATCGTGTTAACAAGCTCTATTATAGCAATTTTGACCATTTCAAGGGCCATAATCCAGTCATGCATGGGCGGATCGAAAGGAACCGAGCTCTCATGGATATCTAACTACTGTATACGTTTGGTTGAGATACAATCAAAAG
Source organism: Serripes groenlandicus (assembly GCA_031761405.1). NCBI lineage: Eukaryota > Metazoa > Mollusca > Bivalvia > Cardiida > Cardiidae > Serripes > Serripes groenlandicus. The sequence continues at coordinate 18,829 of JASEVX010000221.1, forward strand.
TGAGGACTGTATCGTGTTAACAAGAAATTGTTTACGGACGGACGACAGACGAATCGCCACGACATAAGCCCTTCTGGCCTTTGGCCAGTAGAGATAAAAACAAGCAACCCTCCCTGGTGGCCATGTTTTTCAACGGATCGGGTTTATTTGAACATCCTTGGTAGAAAGTCACCCAAGGAACATTTGTGCCAAATAATTTTTAAATCAGGCAGGTGCTTTTAAACAAGAAGATTTTCAAAGATATTACAATGCACATATTAGGAAAACAAGCCCCGCCCCTGGCGGCCAAGTTTTTCAATGGATCGGATTCATTTGAACATTTGCGAAAATTATCTTTAAATTGGGCCAATACTTTTGGACAAAAAGATTTTTAAAGATTTTACAATGCACATATAAGGACAAGCTCCGCCCCCTGGCGGCCATGTTTTTCAACGGATTGGAAATATTTGAACAATCTTGGTAAAGAGTACCCCAAGGAACATTTGTGCTAAATAATTTTCAAATTGAGCCAGTACTTTTGGACAAGAACATTTTTAAAGTTTTAACAATGCACATATAAGGAAAATAAGCTCTGCCCCCTGGCAGCCATGTCTATCAACGGATCGGAATTATTTGAACAATCTTGGTAGAAGGTACCCCAAGGAACATTTATGCAAAAAAAAATTGAAATTGGGCCAGTACCACCTAAGGACCATTCCTGTGAAGTTATTTTGAAATCTGTCAATTGGTTTAGTAGGAGAAGTCATTTGTAGGAAATTGTTAACAGACACTGACGACGACGCAGACGACGCTGGACGCCGGACGGTGAGTGATCACAAAAGCTCACCTTAACCAGTTGAATTATGTGTGTACGCCTTTTACAATTTAGGTTTCCAATGTCTTTCAACCCATGGGAACAATGTTTACTTACATGTGACATAATATTAATTGGTATGGCCCCTGAACCCCTTTCATAACATACTTAAATGTACAGTGTATGTCATATACAAGAAGACCATGATGGTCCTATAGCGCTCACCTGATTTAATCAAACTTAAAAAGTTTTCATTGTTCTTTGTCTATACATATATACGGAAAACAAGCAACACCCCCTGGTGGCCATATTTATCATCCTATCAAAATAATTGGAAGTCTTAGTAGAGGGGCACCCAAAGAACAATTATGGCAAATGGACAAGAATATTTTAAAATTGTTTACCTTAACAAGTCTATGTAAAACAAGTGATCCCCAGGGTGGAGCCATGTTTGACACCAGGGCTATAATAATTTGACCAATCTTGGTAGAAGTCCACTAGATGAAGTTAGATTTCAAATATTAAACTTTTAGACAAGAAGATTTTTATAGTTTTTCCCCTCTATGAGTATATGTTAAACAAGTGACCCCCGGGATGGGGTCATTGTTCACCCCAGGGTTACAATTTGAATAATCTTGGTAGAGGTCCCTCTTCTTTCAGAAAATATATTTTTTTTAAATTTTCTCTATATGAGTCTATGTAAAACAATAGACCCCAGGGGAGGGGTCATTTTTTGACCCCTGGACTATAATTTGAAAAATCTTGGTAGAGGTCCACTAGATGATGCTACATACCAAATATTAAAGGCCTCTACTTTTAGACAAGAAAATTTTTAGACAAGAAATTTCTTAAAGGTTTTTCCCTATATGAGTCTATGAACAAGATCCGCGCCATGGCGGCCATGTTTTTCAACGGATCGAAAGTATTTGAACAATTTTGTCAAAGGGTGCCCCAAGGAACATTTGTGCTAAATAATTTTCAAATCGGGCCAGTACTTTTGGACAAGAAGATTTTTTAAAGTTTTAACAATGCACATATAAGGAAAACAAGCTCCGCCCCCTGGCGGCCATGTTTTTCAACGGATCGGAAATATTTGAACAATCTTGGTAGAAGGTACCACAAGGAACATTTGAGCAAAATAATTTTCAAATCAGGCCAGTACTTTTGGACAAGAAGATTTTTTAAGTTTTGGTTAATTTTCCCTTTTTTGTTGCCGTGGCAGCCAAAGTTCTGCATGGAATAGAATTCTTTGAACAAGTTTGAAAGAGATCCTCCCAAGGAACATTCCTGTAAAATTATTTTGAATTTGGTTAATTGGTTTAGGAGGAGAAGTTGTTTGTAGGAAAATGTGAACGGACGGACGACGACGACGGACGGTGAGCGATCACAAAAGCTCACCTTGCACTTTGTGCATAGGTGAGCTAAAAAGTGAAGTTAACAAGAGCTGTCCGAGGACAGCACGCTCAACTTTTTTGTGCTTGCAAATAAAACAAAACGTTTTTGGGGGTTACAGAAAACATAACCAAATACTTTATCATATTATTTATAAGCAAAGTACTTTATAAGTCGAAAAAGGGTCATAATTCTTAAAACAAGAGGGCCATGACGGCCCTAGAATCGCTGACCTGATTTTTTTTTTTTTCACTTAAGTCATTTAAGCCCTGCCACCTGCCGGCTATAATTTCCGACCAATCAACTTGGCTCGAAGGAATCTGATAGAGGGTCACCCTAGGAACATTTTTTCAAAATTATTTGAAAATCAGCCTGACAATTTCGGAGGTGAAGATTTTTTAAGTTTTCTCTATAGCCATATAAGGCAAAATATCCCCGCCCCCTGGTGGCCATGTTTTTTCACCAATCAACATGGCTTGAAGGAATCTGATAGAGGGTCATCCAAAGAACATTTCTACAAAATTATTTGAAAATCGGTCAGACACTTTTGGAGAAGAAGATTTTTTAAGTTTTCACTATAGCCATATAGGGCAAAATAGCCCTGCCCACTGGCGGCCATGTTTTTCGACCAATCAACATGTCTTAAAGGAATCTGATAGAGGGTCATCCAATGAACATTTCTACAAAATTATTTGAAAATCGGCATGACACTTTTGGAGAAGATTTTTTAAGTTTTCACTATAGCCATATAAGGCAAAATAGCCCCGCTCCTCCTGGCGGCCATGTTTTTCGACCAATCAACATGGCTTGAAGGAAACTGCCTACCAGTTTGGGAGTAGAATAAATTTGAAGTTTTTTTCATTTTGTTGCCATGGAAACCAGAATTCTGCATGGATCCCAAAAAATTGAAGGAATTCTGGTGAGGTCATTGAGAGGATGCTTTCTGTGAAGTTTCATCCCAAATGACCCACTGGTTACTGAGGAGAAGAAGTTGACGGACGACGGACAAAAGGCAATCACAAAAACTCACCTTGAGCAAAGCTCAGGTGAGCTAAAAACCTTTACTGAATAATGCACTCTTGGCTGTGTGTGGAAGTATTGATGGCCAAAATATTTTTGTAAGTGTTAAAGCTATATCTCTAATGGTTTTGCAAAAAAGTAGGGTGTTACAAAAATCTTAACCAAAAAAAGTAAACAAGAGGGCCATGAAGGCCCTGGATCGCTCACCTTATTATACAATGTACTGCAATGTCCAGACAATTATTCTGAATGCAACCTCCACAGTGTTAACAAGATTTTCCTTCATTTGGCCTCGAGATCTATATTGTTATACCTAATATGATCCATATTCCAACATGGACTAGATATCATCAAGACAAACATTCTGATAAAGTTGAAAATGTGGCCTCCAGAGTGTTAACAAGATTTCCCTTTAATTTGACCTAGTGAACTAGTTTTTAACCTCATATGGCACAGTTTCGAACGTGTCCAAGATTTGATGGAGATGAATGTTCTGATAAACTTTCATGAAAATTGGACGCAAAATGTAGCCTGTAGAGTGTTAACAAGCTCAAATGTTGACTACGGACGACAGACGGACGCTTGACAAAATGTGATCACAATAGCTAACCTTGCACTTCGTGCATAGGTGAGCTAAAATAGGGCCATAATTCTTACAAAAACCTTGACAGAATAATGTTCTCTTATCTGTTGACGGAGGTTATGATGGGGAACAAGTTTCGAAAGTTTCAAAGCAATATCTTCAATGGTTTTGATAGAAAACAGAAAAACAGCCGACCTGAACAAAAAACCTTAACCAGATGACCACGCCGCCAGGGTCATGACAATAGCTCTCGGTTTTTTCAAAAGTCGAGCTTAAAATGCAATATTTTAAATTTGCAGCAATCTACTTTTAAAACAATGAGATAAGGGTTAAATCGCTGAAGACATGAGTTTTCTCTTTTTCTCAAAATGATATTAGCTTAGCATCCTAATTATATCATACTTTAACAAATGTTGAAATGTAGTCCAATATTTATAAATTATACCACCTTCGAAATATAATATCAACTAAACAGTTAAATCTCATTGAAATTGTTGTATAATTTAAACTTAGTTTCGAACATAAACTTAGCCGTACAACATGTTAATTTATTTTAATTCTTTCCTTCCTTTTTATAATGAAAATAACAAACTACTCATGTTTTAAAATTATATTATGATGAGCGCCCTTGTGTCAATGATGCATAACAATATGCAGATCGGAAGCAATATGCCTTTAGGGAATTAAATGACACATTTAAAATTGTCACGGACGAAATAATTTTGTACGAAAGACCCGATTCTTTCTTATTCGCAGAGGTGTCGTTCTTGAAACTCTCTTCATAGGCAGAGAGTGTTTGTTCAAAGTCATTTTTCCATTAAAACCAGTTTTATCTCGGTTTGTTCTTTTCTTCATTTGTTTGGAACCAAATAAACATTTTAAATCACCTATAGTTTACTATTTGTAAGTGAGTGTAAAGAGCGGCTCTCTGCAAAGGAGATTGATCTACGCAGTTGGTATTCGCGAGTCACGCAGGTGCGCGTAAGTAAACAAATTAATTAGACTGTGCGACGTAAAGGTTTGTAGTTATCGCCTTTTGATTACATGTAGTATATAGTGTTAAATAAAGTATACCAGTCTAGCTAATAGGGACTGTTTTGTCTTCGTAAATAAAACAAACAAGAGGGCCATGATGGCCCTGGAATCGCTCACCTGATTTTATTTTTTTTCACTTCAGCCATATAAGCCCCGCCCCCTGGCAGCCATAGTTTCCGACCAATCAACTTGGCTTGAAGGAATCTGATAGAGGGCCACCCTAGGAACATTTCTACAATTTTTTTTTAAAATCGGCCAGACACTTTTGGAGGAGAAGATTTTTTAAGTTTTCACTATAGCCATATAATGCAAAATAGCCCTGCCCACTGGTGGCCATGTTTTTTGACCAATCAACATGGCTTGAAGAAATCTGAAAGTGGGTCATCCAAAGAACATTTCTACAAAATTATTTGAAAATCGGCCGGACACTTTCAGAGAAGAAGATTTTTTAAGTTTTCACTATAGCAATATAAGGCAAAATAGCCCCGCACCGCCTGGCGGCCATGTTTTTCGACCAATCAACTTGGATTGAAGGAATCTGATAGAGGGTTATCCAAGGAACATTTCTACAAAATTATTTGAAAATCGGTCTAACACTTTCGGAGGAGAAGATTTTTTAAGTTTTCACTATAGCCATATAAGGCAAAATAGCCCCGCCCCCCTGACAGCCATGTTTTTTGACCAATCAACATGGCTTGAAGGAATTTAATAGAGGGTCATCTAAGGAGCATTTCTACAAAATTATCTGAAAATCTGCCAACCAGTTTGGGAGAAGAAGATTTTTTATGTTTTCACTATAGCCATATAAGGCAAAATAGCCCTGCCCACTGGCGGCCATATTTTACGACCAATCAACATGGCTTGAAGGAATCTGATAGTGGGTCACTTAAGGAACATTTCTACAAATTATTTGAAAATCGGCCAGACACTTTCGGAGAAGAAGATTTTTTAAGTTTTCACTATAGCCATATAAGGCAAAATAGCCCCGTCCCCCTGGCGGCCATGTTTTTCGACCAATCAACATGGCTTGAAGGAATCTGATAGAGGGTCATCCAAGGAACATTTCCACAAAATTATTTGAAAATAGGCCTGACACTTTCGGAGGAGAAGATTTTTTAAGTTTTCACTATAGCCATATAAGGCAAAATAGCCCCGCCCCCCCTGGTGGCCATGTTTTTCGACCAATCAACATGGTTTGAAGGAATCTCATAGAGGGTCATCCAAGGAACATTTCTACAAAATTATTTGAAATTCTGCCAACCAGTTTGGGAGAAGAAGAATTTTGAAGTTTTTTTCATTTCGTTGCCATGGAAACCAGAATTCTGCATGGATCCTAAAAATTTGAAGGAAATCTGGTGAGGTCATTGAGAGGATGCTTTCTGTGAAGTTTCATCCAAATTGACCCACTGGTTACTGAGGAGAAGAAGTTGACGCACGACAGACGACGCACGACGGACAAAAGGCGATCACAATAACTCACCTTGAGCAAAGCTCAGGTGAGCTAAAAAACATAAATGCGAGTCAAAATAAAGAAACTGAAAATACCTAAAACATCGGAATATTTATTTCATTTTAGATATGTCATTACTTAGTGTTTTTAAACAAACACAATTGTAATATGTTCAAGACATCTAAATGTGTTTCTTTCTAATAATAATCCCCCCCTGTGATTTCAGAAAACCTATTAAAAAAAGAAGTCGCAGGCTTCTGCCCGGCGACTAATAAATAACTAAAGCAATCAATATTGTCACAGTACAAAGGTACCTCTTTAATAAGAATATGGACATGGCCTCTTAGTGACATTTGCACACAACACATCGCCATCAGGTCCTCAGTTACTTTTAATTCCCAATACTTATGTTAAAATTACAGTCCGAACCTGAAGCAGCGACCAAACGAAAGGACGACTCCTACATCCAACCCTCTACTAACTTTCACTTATTGGGGTATAAAGTTGTAGTTTCAATGTTCAACACTGGCAGTCAGGCAATCAAAAACTTGTACAACATATTATGTTTATTCAACAAACAAGAGGCCAAAGAGGGCCAGTATCGCTCCACGGCCATAAGGCAAAATAAAATCTCCAAACAGCCCTGTCCCCTGGTGGCCATGTTTTTTACCAACCACCATGGCTTAAAGGAATCGTGTAGAGTGTCACCCAAGGAATGTTTCTTCAAAATTATTTGAAATTTGGACCGACACTTTCGGAGGAGAGAATATCTTAAGTTTTCACTATTAAAAGCCATATAAGGCAAAATAGCCCCACCTCCTGGTAGCCATATTTTTTTACCAATCAACATGGCTTGAAGGAATCTGATAGAGGGGTCAGCCAAGGAACATCTCTACAAAATTATTTGAAAATCGGCTGAACACTTTCGGAGAAGAAGATGTTTTAACTTTTCACTATAGCTATATAAGGCAAAATAGCCCCGCCCCCCCTAGCGGCCATGTTTTTCAACCAATCAACATTTCTTGAAAGAATCTACTAAAGGGTCACTCAAGGAACATTTCTACAAAATTATTTGAAAATCGGCTGGATACTTTTGAAGAAGAAGATTTTTTAGGTTTTCACTATAGCCATGGAGGCAAAATAGCCCCGCCCTCTGGCGGCCATGTTTTTTTACCAATCAACATGGCTTGAAGGAATCTGATAGAGGGTCACCCAATAAACATTTCTACAAAATTATTTGAAAATCGGCAGAACACTTTCGGAGAAGAAGATTTTTAAAGTTTTCTTTTTAGCCATATAGGCAAAGTAGCCCCGCCCTCTGGTGGCCATGTATTTTTTACCAATCAACATGGCTTGAAGGATTCTGATAGAGGGTCACCCAATGAACATTTCTACAAAATTATTTGAAAATCGGCTAAACACTTTCGGAGAAGAAGATTTTTTAAGTTTTTACTATAGCTATATAAGGCAAAATAGCCCCGCCCCCTGAATTTGAATGAATTTAAGAGAGGACATTGAGAGGATGCTGCCCATGAAGTTTCAACCAAATTGGCCAAGTGGTTAGGGAGAAGAAGTTGTTTAAAGGAAAAAGTTAACGCACACACGACGGACAATTCGCCATGACATAAGCTTGACCGGCTTTCAGCCAGTGGAGCTAAAAATCATTCATGCCAGGTCAAGATCTCACAAAATTGACGACAAAATTACAGTTTTATACCTACCACTAGTACATATACTCCACAGGATAGACTGTCCTGTCCTTCTGACGTGCATGTTCGCATGTTGTTAATTCCCATGTTTCAGGTGGGTAAGAATCAATTTGATTTTTAAATCTCTCATTCAAGAAGGTGCTAAAAAAAGAGCGAAGTAAACAGTCTTACAGGATTAATACCCATCCCCCACTACCAGGGGGGGTTTCACTAATGAAAAACATGTATGTCACACATTGCATTTCAGCTCATGAAATAATGAGACGACTACAGTCTATGAGATACTAGTATATATATTTAACAAGAGTTAACCATAAGGATTGATTTAGTGCTTGCCAATAAAACAAACTAGAAATACTGTGAGCAAAGCTCACTGAAGAATACCCCCCCTCCCCTCCCAAAGCATCGGATACCACAAAGTTTAATTATCTCCCCTTGGAAGAATCCGAGGCGTATGATCTTCCTTCATGCATATCTACATATGATGTGTAACCTTCATGTAAAGTTTGAACCAAATCCATTGAGCCGATTAGGAGGAGTAGTGCTTACAAGAAATGTGGAGGTATGTGCACAGGAGTCCCTCGCAGGTAACCTCTAAGTTGAATTATCTCCCCTTGGAAGAATCCGAGGCGTATGATCTTCCTTCATGCATATCTACACATGATGTGTAACCTTCATGTAAAGTTTGAACCAAATCCATTGAGCCGTTTAGGAGGAGTAGTGCTTACAAGAAATGTGGAGGTATGTGCACAGGAGTCCCTCGCAGGTAACCTCTGAGTTAAATTATCTCCCCTTGGAAGAATCCGAGGCGTATGATCTTCCTTCATGCATATCTACATATGATGTGCAACCTTCATGTAAAGTTTAAACCAAATCCATTGAGCCGTTTAGGAGGAGTAGCGCTTACAAGAAATGTAGAGGTATGTGCACAGGAGTCCCTCGCAAGTAACCTCTAAGTTGAATTATCTACCCTTGGAAGAATCCGAGGCATATGATCTTCCTTCATGCATATCTACATATGATGTGCAACCTTCATGTAAAGTTTAAACCAAATCCATTTAGCCGTTTAGGAGGAGTAGTGCTTACAAGAAATGTGGAGGTATGTGCGCAGGAGTCCCTCGCAGGTAACCTCTAAGTTGAATTATCTCACCTTGGAAGAATCTGAGGCGTATGATCTTCCTTCATGCATATCTACATATGATGTGTAACCTTCATGTAAAGTTTGAACCAAATCCATTCAGCCGTTTAGGAGGAGTAGTGCTTACAAGAAATGTGGACAGACGGACAGACAGGGCGATTCCTATATACCCCCCCCCCCCCCCACAAACTTTGTTTGCCGAATATACCCCCACAAACTTTGTTTGCCGGGGGGTATAATTATTTTGCAGTCAAAGGCAAAACATTTGTATTTGTCAGTGTAAACAATGGTTACATGTATCAGCAAAAGAGATTAAGTCAAGTCCCTGAACACTAATATCAGTTTGAAATGGTTAAGTGAAAGAGTGGGCTTGTACTCTTGTGTCTTTTGCTGAAAGTAACTAGAACTATCACTGAATGTGATTAATACCCCCTAACGCCGCCCTGATAGGAAAGGTTGTGCTCTACCATTGTATGCAGTTTTATTAGATTCCATCTGTTAGTTATTAAGTAATTCTCTGGACAAAAAAAAGTAACAAAGGGCAATAACTCTGTATTTAAGTAAAATAGAGTTATGGTTCTTGTATACCGCACTTTCTCTCAATCTGTTGTATCATCCTATGAAGTTTTAATAAATTCCAAGAATTAGTTTTAAAGTTATGCTCCGGACAAGACTCTACGAACAAGAAAAAGTAACAAAGGGCAATAACTCTGTAATTATGTAAAGTAGAGTTATGGTTCTTATACACTGCACTTCCTCTGATTATGCTCTAACATTGTATGTAGTTTTATTAGATTCCATCTGTTAGTTATTAAGTAATTCTCTGGACAAGAAAAAAAGGAACAAAGGACAATAACTCTGTATTTAGGTAAAACAGAATTATGGTTCCTGTACACCGCACTTCCTCTCAATGTGTTGTATCATCCTATGAAGTGTTAATAAATTCCAAGAATTAGTTTTAAAGTTATGCTCCGGACAAGACTCTACGAACAAGAAAAAGTAACAAAGGGCAATAACTCTGTAATTATGTAAAGTAGAGTTATGGTTCTTGTACACTGCACTTCCTCTGATTATGCTCTACCATTGTATGTAGTTTTATTAGATTCCATCTGTTAGTTATTAAGCAATTTTCCGGACAAGAAAAAGTAACAAAGGGCAATAACTCTGTAATTATGTAAATTAGAGCTATGGTTCTTGTATACTGCACTTCCTCTCATTATGCTCTACCATTGTATGTAGTTTTATTAGATTCCACAGTGTCCGACAAATTTCAGAATTGTTTGGTAGCCCACTGGGCTACCAGATTTAGAAGCTGGTAGCCCGAAATATCGCGGATGCTAATGAGTGTTTTATGGTTATTTTTATTTTCTACTTCTGTACAAACATAATATTAAGAGCACACCATGTACATGATGTAAGGGTAGTGACCAATTCAAATAACATGACTGTGTTGCAAAAGACCTGAAGTGCAGCATTCAGTTAAAACAAATGAAATTTGGAAAAGAGACTTTTTGGTGGAGCTTGACAGATAGGAGAAAATTGGTACTAAAGTTTTCAAGATTATTTTTCACTAGGTTATTTGAAATATTCTGCATAAAATGTATGTATTTTATCCATATTTACAAAAAAGATTCAAAAGCTAGTGACAGAAATGTTTAAACTTGAAACCAAAAAATCAAATGATGTAATATAAACTCTTCAAATTGGAGGTCACCGATTTAGGTCCCTCACCGAAACAGGGCATACGATACGAGTGTCAGTTTTACAAAGAACTTTAGACATTTATGTATATATTAAATAAGATTCAATTTTATTAACCAAAAGTTAAATTTATCAGATTCAATGAAGTTATTAACCCTTTCCCTCATATAGACGCTGTCTGCAGCAGACAGCTTTTTGAAAGCATAGTGACAACAGAAGAAAATTGATCAAAACAAGCAATTTCTCCTTTTGCCACAATGTTTTCCACTTAGTCATAGGTTATCCATTATTTTTTTTATTTTTTTACAACATATGTTCAAAGTCGTCTGCTGCAGAATTGTTGTATGAGGGAAAGGGTTAAAATAAAAAAATATTGTCAAAAACAATGACGCGAATAATACCGTAACACATGAAACACGTTAAATTTGTTTCATGTGTTACGGTATTATTCACAACATAGCCGCCATTTTGATAATTGCGCAATGTTAATCATGGTTCCCTACTGAGAATTTGAAATCGGTAAACAGCGTTGGGGTCCACTCTTGATAGGCGTCGTCGGGTCGTTAACGTCATTGACCCAATTTCTCATTTCTTCCAATGAAATCGCAATTATTAGTCATATGATTTTTTTTCCTGCCAGTTATGCTAATTAATTTTGGTAAACAAAGCGTTGATTGGGCATTTATTATTCACGTGGAATCGTTAATAGATTTTATCCCAAACATTTTCTTTGATTTACGAATACTATGTCGATTATGAAGGTGTTTCATATTTGATTAACAGCAAGATAAGATCTAGAAGTGGTCGTATTGTATTGTCTTTAATATTTGGATCGAATTTATTTTATTAACTTCTGCATGGCGACAATTTCCTTCTCCGTCTTTCTGAACCGGTCTGCACCAGTTTGCAAACATCGCATACCGAAAGTAGAAATATGGATCAAAATACATTTAAGGGAATATTTGAATTTCATTGTTTATTCGCAATCATTCATGGATTAACACATAGCCCAGGGAACAATGGTCACTAATGATTGGACCGCCGTAATGGGTATATATATCACGTTAATTGACTATTACTGACGCGATTCGGTTGGCTGAAACCACTCGATCTGACAGGTGGTTAACTCCGCCTACTGTTATTGATTTGTTTATGGTCACAGCGAGTGGTTTTCACATGTAACATACAGTCACTGTTTATACACGACATGTGTGTAAGTAATTAAGCCGGGCTACCAGACACGGGAATAAACAGTAGCCCACCGGGCTTGCATTTGAAAATGACAGTAGCCCGAGCAATTATTGTGGTAGCCCGCGGGCTCCGGGCAATGGATTTGTCGGACACTGATTCCATCTGTTAGTTATTAAGTAATTCTCCGGACAAGAAAAAGTAACAAAGGGCAATCACTCTGTATTTAGGTAAAATAGAGTTATGGTTCCTGTACACCGCACTTCCTCTCAATGTGTTGTATCATCTTTTGAAGTTTTATTAAATTCCAACAATTAGTTTTAAAGTTATTCTCCGGACAAGACTCTTCAAACAAGAAAAGGTAACAAAGGGCAATAACTCTGTAATTATATAAATTAGAGTTATGGTTCTTGAACACTGCACTTCCTCTCATTATGCTCTACCATTGTATGTAGTTTTATTAGATTCCATCTGTTAGTTATTAAGAAATAAACCGGCAAGAAAAAGTAACAAAGGGCAATAACTCTGTATTTAGAAGAAAAAAAGTTATGGTTCCTGTACACCGCCTTCCTCTCAATGTGTTGTATCATCCTATGAAGTTTTATTAAATTCCAACAATTAGTTTTAAAGTTATGCTCCGGACAAGACTCTACAAATAAGAAAAAGTAACAAAGGGCAATAACTCTGTAATTATGTAAATTAGAGTTATGGTTCTTGTATACTGCACTTCCTCTCATTATGCTCTACCATTGTATGTAGTTTTTTTAATTTCCATCTGTTAGTTTTTAAGTAATTCTCCGGACAAGAAAAAGTAACAAAGGGCAATAACTCTGTATTTAGGTAAAATAGAGTTATAGTTCCTGTACAACGCACTTTCTCTCAATGTGTTGTATCATTCTTTGAAGTTTTATTAAATTCCAACAATTAGTTTTAAAGTTATGCTCTGGACAAGACTCTACGAATAAGAAAAAGTAACAAAGGGCAATAACTCTGTAATTATGTAAATAAGAGTTATGGTTCTTGTATACTGCACTTCCTCTCATTATGCTCTATCATTGTGTGTAGTTTTATTAGATTCCATTTGTTAGTTATTAAGTAATTCTCCGGACAAGAAAAAGTAACAAAGGGCAATAACTCTGTATTTAGGTAAAATAGAGTTATGGTTCCTGTACACCGCACTTCCTCTCAATGTGTTGTATCATCCTTGGAAGTTTTATTAAATTCCAACAATTAGTTTTAAAGTTATGCTTTGGACAAGGAAAATCGCAAAGGACCAACCGACCGACCAACCACAGGGTGACTCCAATATACTCCCATTAAACTTTGTTTGGCTTGAATAAATCTGATAGAGGGTCACCCTAGGAATATTTCTACAAAAATATTTGAAATTGGCCAAAAAATTTCTGAGAAGATTATTTAAGTTTTCAGGAAAGCCATATAAGGCAAAATAGCCCCGCCCTGTGGCGGCCATGTTTTTCAACCAATCAACATGGCTTTAAGGAATCTGATAGAGGGTCGGTCATCCAAGGAACATTTCTACAAAATTACTTGAAAATCTGCCAACCAATTGGGGAGAAGAAGAATTTTAAAGTCTTTTTGGTTTTGTTGCCATGGAAACCAGAATTCTGCATGGATCTCAAATATTTGAAAGAATTCTGGTGAGGTCATTGAGAGGATGCTTTCTGGGAAGTTTCATCCCAATTGACCAATTAACATGGCTTGAAGGCATCGCATAGAGGGTCATGCAAGGAAAATTTCTACAAAATTATTTGAAAATCTGCCAACCAGTTTTGGAGAAGAAGAATATTGAAGATTTTTTGGTTTCGTTGCCATGGAAACCAGAATTCTGCATGGATCCCAAAAATTTGAAGGAAATCTGGTGAGTTCATTGAGAGTATGCTTTCTGTGAAGTTTCATCCCAAAGGGACCATAACTTGCACTAAATGCAGGATAAAGTTATCTTACTTGATTATGTACATATGTGTGCTGGTTGGGAAGCATAGTAGAAAGTTTCAATGCAAAACATCAAGTTGAAACTGAGCAATGTTGAAATATATGTTCTTGCTTGAAAAATCTTTACCAAGTGTGACGCCAACGCCAGGGTGAGAAGAATAGCTCTCATAATCTGAATAGTCAAGCTAAAAATCATTAAAGGGCAATAATAAACAAGAGGGCCATGATGGCCCTGGATTGCTCAACTGATTTTTTCTTTAGCTATATAAGCCTGGCGGCCATAGTTTCCAACCAATCAATTTTGATTGAAGGAATCTGATAGAGGGTCACCCTAGGAACATTTCTACAAAATTATTTGAAAATCGGCCCGACACTTTTGGAAGAGAAGATTTTTTAAGTTTTCACTATAGCCATATAATGCAAAATAGCCTTGCACACTGGCGGCCATGTTTTTCGACCAATCAACATGGCTTAAAGGAATCTGATAGTGGGTCACTTAAGGAACATTTCTACAAAATTATTTGAAAATCGGCCTGACACTTTCGGTGGAGAAGATTTTTTAAGTTTTCACTATAGCCATATAAGGCAAAATAGCCCCGCACCCCTATCGGCCATGTTTTTCGACCAATCACATGGCTTGAATGAATCTGATAGAGGGTCATCCAAGGAACATTTCTACAAAATTATTTGAAAATCGGCCTGACACTTTCGGAGGAGAAGGAGAGGATCCCAAATATTTGAAAGAATTTGGTGAGGTCATTGAGAGGATTCTTTCTGAGAAGTTTCATCCCAATTGACCAATCAACATGGCTTGAAGGGATCAGAAAATGGGTCATCCAAGGAACATTTCTACAAAATTATTTGAAAATCAGCCTGACACTTTCGGAGAAAAATATTTTTTAAGTTTTCACTATAGCCATATAAGGCAAAATAGCTCCGCCCCCCTGGCGGCCATGTTTTTCGACCAATCAACATGGCTTGAAGGAATCTGATAGAGGACCAATCAACATGGCTTGAAGGAATCTGATAGAGGGTCATCCAAGGAACATTTCTACAAAATTATTTCAAAATCTGCCAACCAGTTTGGGAGAAGAAGAATTTTGAAGTCTTTTTCATTTTGTTGCCATGGAAACCAGAATTCTGCATGGATCCAAAAAATTTCTGGTGAAGTCATTGAGAGGATGCTTTCTGTGAAGTTTCATCCCAATTGACCCACTGGTTACTGAGGAGAAGAAGTTGACGCACGATGGACGCCGGACAAAAGGCAATCACAATAACTTACCTTAAGCAAAGCTCAGGTGAGCCTAAAAAATCTTTCACAGAGTTAACATTACTTTGCTACAATTATGATGGTAAACATTGTTCCATGTTTCACAGCAATATCCTAAAGGGTTAAGACAATAATTATGTAATAGCAAAATTCAAGGTATTTTCCAAGTCTGACAAAAACATTGAAAGATCTATGTACTTTTGTCTGCAGATGGAGGTAATGATGGTTGATAAGAATTGTAGGTTTAACCCTTTCCAACATATATACACTTTCTAACACCCCTTCAGCAGACGACTTCTTAAAAACATTGTGGCAAAAGAAGACATTTCTTATGATCAGAAATTTCTCCTTTTGACACAATATGTTCAACTCAATTTAACAAATGAACCATCAATGATGGAGATTTTTCATGGATTTGCCTATATGTTTTCAAAGCCGTCTGCTGCAGATTTGCTGTATGTGGGAAAGTGTTAGAGTCTTTATTTCTTAATGTTTTGAAAAAAAGGTAGTGCGACTCTATAAAACCTTCCCCATACTCTTGTCTGTTAATGTGTTAATGATTTGTAAACATGTATTGTAAGTTCAAAGGAATTTATGTAACGGTTCTGAAAAAAAGTGAGGTGGTACACTCAACCAGGCTGTGACGCCATATCAGAGGCTGAGGTGGGTAGGATAGCTTGCCTTTTCTTCAAGTCAAGCTAAAATCTTCTGAACCTGACAATATTTCTGAGTTATTTTAAGCGACCATTTCAGCATAAAATGTAGGTTACACCCAGCATCTGCAGCAAACAATCCATGTATCCTATACATATAAACAATATGTGCAAGATTGATCCATGTATCACTTACAGTTTATGAGATTGACCATAACACACTTCTTAAGCTGGTAATATGTCCAAGTTATTTACCAGGCCATTCAAGCATAAAATGTATGTCACATTCAGCATCTGCAGCAAGACTTTTGTGTATAATCTAAAGATGCATATTGTGTGTAAGTTTTATCTATGAAGCTCTTATTAGTCGCCGGGCAGAAGCCCGCGACTTTTATTTTTAATAGGTTTTCTGAAATCACATGGGAGGGGGGATTATTATTAGAAAAAAACACATTTAGATGTCTTGAACATATTACAATAGTGTTTGTTTAAAAACACTAAGTAATGACACATCTAAAATGAAATAAATATTCCGATGTTTTAGGTATTTTCAGTTTCTTTATTTTGACTCGCATTTATGTTTTTTTGTTTTATTTACGAAGACAAAACAGTCCCTATTAGCTAGACTGGTATACTTTATTTTACACTACTACATGTAATCAAAAGTCGATAACTACAAACCTTTACGTCGCAGTCTAATTTGTTTACTTACGCGCACCTGCGTGACTCGCGAATACCAACTGCGTAGATCAATCTCCTTTGCAGAGAGCCGCTCTTTACACTCACTTACAAATAGTAAATTATAGGTGATTTAAAATGTTTATTTGGTTCGAAACAAATGAAGAAAAGAACAAACCGAGATAAAACTGGTTTTAATGGAAAAATGACTTTGAACGAACACTCTCTGCCTATAAAGAGAGTTTCATGAACGACACCTCTGCAAATAAGAAAGAATCGGGTCTTTCGTACAAAATTATTTCGTCCTTGACAATTTTAAATGTGTCATTTAATTCCCTAAAGGCATATTGCTTCCGATCTGCATATTGTTATGCATCATTGACACAAGGGCGCTCATTATAATATAATTTTAAAACATGAGTAGTTTGTTGTTTTCATTATAAAAAAGGAAGGAAAGAATTAAAATAAATTAACATGTTGTAGGGCTAAGTTTATGTTCGAAATTAAGTTTAAATTATACAACAATTTCAATGAGATTTAACTGTTTAGTTGATATTATATTTCGAAGGTGGTATAATTTATAAATATTGGACTACATTTCAACATTTGTTAAAGTATGATATAATTAGGATGCTAAGCTAATATCATTTTGAGAAAAAGAGAAAACTCATGTCCTTATCTCATTGTTTTAAAAGTAGATTGCTGCAAAGGTGTCCACTGTTGACTTTAAAAGAGGAAAGGTAAAATGACGTGCTATTGCATGCAAACCCTAAATTGTCTGTTTTGTGGTTTTATTGAAAAATAATAAAATTCAAATATTCTGACAAACATCTTGAAAAGTGTATGTGGAATTCACAAATCTTATAATTATTCCTTAATGAAAGCACTGTATACATACTAAGACTAATGATTGGCAAGATCACTCATTTCCATTACTGTTTATGATCAATAATTAGTTGGTTGTGTGTATGGTCAACCTACTTTGGAATGGAGATTGATCATAAACAATGAAAGGCTTCAATTATCATTCACTTCGTTGACAAAACAATGCAAGTTATGATACATTTTCACTTGACCCCACCCCTGATGTTCCAATATGCCCCTCAGTTGATAACTGTTTATTCAACTACTATCATGTTAGTGTTATGCATAACTGCACTATGGATATCCGGCGACATTGATGGGTTGCATCAACTTTCTCTTGTATTCTATGAGATATAGAAAACAAGACCACAGCCTGCGGGTGGCTGAGGCTCGTCTGCTTAGTATCCAAGAGATAAATTAACCCTTTCCCTCATACGACAATTCTGCAGCAGACGACTTTGAACATATTTTATCAAAACATAGAAAATCTCCATACGTTTTGTGCAATTTCTTCTTTTGTCACTATGTTTTCAAAAAGCTGTCTGCTGCAGAGGCGTCAGAAAGCGTCTATATTAGGGAAAGGGTTAACAAGATAAATGCGTTTAACAATAACTATCAAATAAATATTACTGAAATGACAGGGTTATGTAATTTGTAAATATCTTCCTTCATTCTGTTGTACATTTGATAGTGAACTAGTATATCAAAGAGATAGCTTTGTAAGTTTGCATGTAAGTGACCTTATTCCAAACTTTCAACTGAAAAATTGACAAAACACAATCAGTTTATGGAACCTGCACCTGTTGTTGCTACTATGATATAAGACAAATATTTAAAGCTGCACACCAAGGAAGCTTTGACATTAGCTCATCTGTCTGAAATAGAAGAGCTAATAACAAACTTCTTAATGTGAAGTCATTAACCTGGTCATTCAAGCATACATAAATTATGTGTCACATGTAGCATTAACAGCCAGCATTCCCTGAACCATTCACAGATACATCCTTGGTGCAAGTTTGGTCCACATAGCACTTAATGTCAATGAGATGTAAGCAATAACAAACTTCTTAAGAGGATATTATATACCCCCGACAAACCAAAGAAACAACAAGGGGTGGGGGTTAATAAATTGTCTACACATTTTGGACTTATAAATTGATATATATGCAGCACATGATAGAGATGTACATACATGACTATATATATTAACATATATATGGAAAAAAAATAATAATTGAACAAATTTTCAATCAACTTTTTCAATTTAACTTTTTCGCACTGTTAGGAATTTTTACTTGTCCACAGAATTGAATGTTGACTTGGGAGAATAGAACTTTTAGTTTGGTTTATTAAATTTAATAATATCCCAACATTTTCACACTGAAAACTTCATAACTGTATAGAAGATAACTTTGTTCAATGAAGCATAACAATTTAATTGAACAAATTAACAGGGGATTAACATGACTTACTACCAGTTCTGAAGTATTTGTTGTTCCGATGCATATAATTCACCAAGAGGATTCAAACATAAAATTTGTTTCCTTTTGGGATCAAGTATCTGAAGAAACAATTATGATACATGTAGTTAACTAATCATTATTGAGAGAGGGATGAATATCAGCATGTCTTTCATTTAATAACCCTTTCATACATACAACAAATCTGCAGCAGACGGCTTTGAACACATTTCATCAAAAACTTGAAAAATCTATAAAAATGAAAAAATAACAAGGGCACCGCAAAGCGGATGCATCCCCTCGGCTGGGCTTGACCTTTGACCTATGACCTTGAAAATCAATAGGCTTCAAGATGTTACCATATACTTACTTTATACCAAGTTTGGTTAAGATCTGTCAAGAAATGGTTAGTGTAGAGTGATGACAAGGTTTGTTACGGACGGAAGGACGGACGGACACACATACATACGGACGGTCCCGTTACTATATCCCTTTCTCGCTAACTTCGTAACCGAGGGGATAATTACTGAAAGAAGTTGAAAACATTGTGGCAAAAGGTGAAATTGCTTGTTTTGAGCAATTTCTCCTTTAGTCACAAGGTTTTCAATGGTCGTCTGCTGCAGATGCGTCGGTATGTGGGGAAGCATTAAAGAAATGGATAAGCTAATAGTTATATATTCGTAAGGTACCGTATGGAAAATGTGTCACATTTGCTCAACCAGGGTCCCGTAACAAGACGAGAAGCTGATTTTGATATCTCATCTTACAAATAATAATTTAGTGCCTGATTTTTGGTCACATTTTGTACTAGAAACTGATTAAATGCATCACTAACACAACTATGCCATGATTACAATGTACAATAGTATGTGTTATTCATAACCTTTGCATAGTTTATGTACACTTTTTTACATATATGTTTGTTAAATCCTACTTACTATTAAGGTCCAGTGGTTACCACCTTCATTGTAGGCCTATTACACATTCCTGTTGGTATATATCCATCTGTCAAAAATATAGATTTTATTTCTTAAATTATAAATCATGTTAATTTTTAGTCTATGAAGGGCATATATCTCTTGACATAATGTCAGATTTTGATAATTTTTGAAAGGATATAAACAAACATTAAATTTCAAAATAATAAAATAATTATTGAGGCTTTTTTCGCGTATTTAAAACTGTATGACCACAGGCAACATGTTGCACAACCTCCAAAGGTTTTGTCACAGACATAGTGCTCTGAGCCCGGCCGGGTAGCTCAATTGGTAGCGTATCTGACTCGTGATCTGGAGGTCACGGGTTCGATACCCGGTTGCGGCGACATTCTTTCGGGCGATTTTTCAATTGCCTCTCACCTCTGATCTATGTGAGAAAGTAGTCAGTGGCTTCGAAAGAATGTTGTGTAAGTATTGGTGTGGGAAAGCCAGGAAAACATGAGTAGGTGCACTGACCGCCGTGATATGACCAAAGCTGTTGAAAGCGGCGTTAAACTCCAAACAAACAAACAAACAAACAAACATAGTGCTCTCCCATGCACTTGCAACACAGACTGACACCGAGTTGACCTGATAGCAGTTTATGAACCCTTTCCCTCATATAGACGCTTTCTGACGCCTCTGCAGCAGACAGCTTTTTGAAAACATAGTGACAAAAGAAGAAATTGCACAAAATGTGCAATTTCTACTTTTGCCACAATTAATGTTTTCCACTTTTTGCCATGGGTTATCCATTCAATTGTGGAGATTTTCTATGTTTTGACAAAATACGTTCAAAGTCGTCTGCTGCAGAATTGTCGTATGAGGGAAAGGGTTAAGGGCCTAGTTAATTATTCATCCAAATGTGTCTACAAGTGGGGGAAGAGGCTTAAAGACTCCTTTTTTGCATCATCATGGTGAACATGTGTGCCCAGTAACTAGGGAATCCTATGATACATGGTTGCAATGTGGACATGACAAGGTACAGTCTATCAAACAGTACTCATTTTTATCTTTGTCCTCAAAGTTAGATCCTGACATTTGATGCCTGGTTCTTACGCGAAACAAGCCGCCTTATCATGGTTTAGGTTTGTGCCAAGTTTCTTGGAAATCCTATGATGCATAGTCAAGATGCCGGTTGAGGGATGAAGTGGAGCAGAGGTACAGCGTTGGCCTCTCGTATCAAAGGTCCCTGGTTCGAGTCACGTGATGAGCGGGTCCAACACATACATACGCTGAACAACCATTGTGACAGCTATATTGAGCTCATGAAGCAGGATCGACAAAAATGTTAACATATGCAGGATGGACTGATGTCACCATGCCAGCATATAAGCTCTTCTGGCCAGTAGAGTTAATGGCGTTAATATCTGGTCAAATATAATTGCAACCACATACAAGAGGAAAAGTATTTACTTACATTTCTGAGTAACTCATGGACACTTGAGTTTCCATTAAAAATTGCAGTCATCACCACACAATTCAAATGAAAGTAATTTGCTTTCTTTTCCACAAGAAGATGTAACAAGAGGGCCATGATGGCCCTGGAATCGCTCACCTGATTTTTTTTTTCACTTTACCTATATAAGCCCCCGCCCCCTGGCAGCCATAGTTTCCGGCCAATCAACTTGGCTTGAAGGAATCTGATAGAGGGTCACCCTAGGAACATTTCTACAAAATTATTTGAAAATCGGCCAGACACTTTTGGAGGAGAAGTTATTTTAAGTTTTCACTATAGCCCTGCCCACTGGCGGCCATGTTTATTGACCAATCAACATGGCTTGAAGGAATCTGAAAGTGGGTCATCCAAGGAACATTTCAACAAAATTATTTGAAAATCGGCCTGACACTTTCGGAGAAGAAGATTTTTTAAGTTTTCACTATAGCTATATAAGGCAAAATAGCTCCGCCCCCCTGGCGGCCATGTTTTTGATCAATCAACTTGGCTTGAAGGAATCTGATAGAGGGTCATCCAAGGAACATTTCTACAAAATTATTTGAAAATAGGCCTGACACTTTCGGAGGAGATGATTTTTTAAGTTTTCACTATAGCCATATAAGGCAAAATAGCCCCGCCCCCCTGGCGATCATGTTTTTTGACCAATCAACATTGCTTGGAGGAATCTGATAGTGGGTCACTTAAGGAACATTTCTACAAAATTATTTGAAAATCGGCCCGACACTTTCGGATGAGAAGATTTTTTAAGTTTTCACTATACCCATATAAGGCCAAATAGCCCCTCCCCCCCTTTCGGCCATGTTTTTCGACCAATCAACATGGCTTGAAGGAATCTGATAGAGGGTCATCCAAGGAACATTTCTACAAAATTATTTGAAAATAGGTCTGACACTTTCGTAGGAGAAGATTTTTTAAGTTTTCACTATAGCCATATAAGCCAAAATAGACCCCGCCCCCCTGGCGGCCATGTTTTTTTCGACCAATCAACATGGTTTAAAGGAATCTGATAGAGGGTCATCCAAGGAACATTTCTACAAAATTATTTGAAAATCTGCCAACCAGTTTGGGAGAAGAAGAATTTTGAAGTTTTTTTCATTTCGTTGCCAGGGAAACCAGAATTCTGCATAGATCCCAAACATTTGAAGGAAATCTGGTGAGGTCATTGAGAGGATGCTTTCTGTGAAGTTTCATCCCAATTGACCCACTGGTTACTGAGGAGAAGAAGTTGACGCACGCCGGACAAAAGGCGATCACAATAACTCACCTTGAGCAAAGCTCAGGTGAGCTAAAAAGGCATCTATGACCTATAACAATGTTTATAAATGAGAGCTGGATAGTTTACAGAATACTTGACTATATTAAAGTTCTATCATTGACATTGTTTTTAGTGTAAATTTACACTACAGATTCCTAGTATTCTTGTTAACAATGATGCACTTGATGGAGACTTTTGAGTGTAGTGTGATAGCATCACTGAAGTACCGGTAGTTGTTTAAGAAAATTACTAAGTAACTGAGAAATTATACAAGAGGGCCATGATGGCCCTGGATCGCTCACCTTAATTATACAATGTACTGCAATGCAAAACACATCAAGACAATTATTCTGAATGCAACCTCCACAGTGTTAACTAGAACTATCACTGAATGTGATTAATACCCCCGAACGCCGCCCTGATAGGAAAGGTTGTGAAATATTTAGAAACCCCACCTTAAAAGGACAATGTTATGGATCGGGTTATTCTTGTTTTGTTCATTTTTGGATAACAAAGGGCAACAACTCTGTAATTATGTAAAGTAGAGTTATGGTTCTTGTACACTGCACTTCCTCTGATTATGCTCTACCGTTGTATGTAGTTTTATTAGATTCCATCTGTTAGTTATTAAATAATTCTCCGGACAAGAAAAAGTAACATAGGGCAATAACTCTGTATTTAGGTAAAATAGAGTTATGGTTCCTGTACACCGCACTTCCTCTCAATGTGTTGTATCATCCTATGATGTTTAATTAATTCCAACAATTAGTTTTAAAGTTATGCTCCGGACAAGACTCTACGAACAAGAAAAAGTAACAAAGGGCAATAACTCTGTAATTATGTAAAGTAGAGTTATGGTTCTTGTACACTGCACTTCCTCTGATTATGCTCTACCATTGTATGTAGTTTTATTAGATTCCATCTGTTAGTTATTAAGTAATTCTCCAGACAAGAAAAAGTAACAAAGGGCAATAACTCTGTATTTAGGTAAAATATAGTTATGGTTCCTGTACACCACACTTCCTCTCAATGTGTTGTATCATCCTATGATGTTTTATTAAATTCCAACAATTAGTTTTAAAGTTATGCTCCGGACATGACTCTACGAACAAGAAAAAGTAACAAAGGGAAATAACTCTGTAATTATGTAAAGTAGAGTTATGGTTCTTGTACACTGCACTTCCTCTGATTATGCTCTACCTTTGTATGTAGTTTTATTAGATTCCATCTGTTAGTTATTAAGTAATTTTACGGACAAGAAAAAGTAACAAAGGGCAATAACTCTGTATTTAGGTAAATTAGAGTTATGGTTCCTGTATACTGCACTTCCTCTCAATGTGTTGTATCATCCTATGATGTTTTATTAAATTCCAACAATTAGTTTTAAAGTTATGCTCCGGACAAGACTCTACGAACAAGAAAAAGTAACAAAGGGCAATAACTCTGTAATTATGTAAATTAGAGTTATGGTTCTTGTACACTGCACTTCCTCTGATTATGCTCTACCATTGTATGCAGTCTTATTATATTCCATCTGTTAGTTATCAAGTAATTCTCCGGACAAGAAAAAGTAACAAAGGGCAATAACTCTGTATTTAGATAAAATAGAGTTATGGTTCCTGTACACCGCCCTTCCTCTCAATGTGTTGTTTCATCCTATGAAGTTTTATTAAATTCCAACAATTAGTTTTAAAGTTATGCTCCGGACAAGACTCTACGAACAAGAAAAAGTAACAAAGGGCAATAACTCTGTAATTATGTAAATTAGAGTTATGGTTCTTGTACACTGCACTTCCTCTGATTATGCTCTACCATTGTATGCAGTCTTATTATATTCCATCTATAAGTTATCAAGTAATTCTCCGGACAAGAAAAAGTAACAAAGGGCAATAACTCTGTATTTAGATAAAATAGAGTTATGGTTCCTGTACACCGCCCTTCCTCTCAATGTGTTGTTTCATCCTATGAAGTTTTATTAAATTCCAACAATTAGTTTTAAAGTTATGCTCCGGACAAGACTCTACGAACAAGAAAAAGTAACAAAGGGCAATAACTCTGTAATTATGTAAATTAGAGTTATGGTTCTTGTACACTGCACTTCCTCTGATTATGCTCTACCATTGTATGTAGTTTTATTAGATTCCATCTGTTAGTTATTAAGTAATTCTCCGGACAAGAAAAAGTAACAAAGGGCAATAACTCTGTATTTAGATAAAATAGAGTTATGGTTCCTGTACACCGCACTTCCTCTCAATGTGTTGTATCATCCTATGAAGTTTTATTAAATTCCAACAATTTGTTTTAAAGTTATGCTCCGGACAAGACTCTACGAATAAGAAAAAGTAACAAAGGGCAATAACTCTGTAAGTATGTAAATTAGAGTTATGGTTCTTGTATACTGCACTTCCTCTCATTATGCTCTACCATTGTATGTAGTTTTATTATATTCCATATGTTAGTTATTAAGTAATTCTCCGGACAAGAAAAAGTAACAAAGGGCAATAACTCTGTATTTAGGTAAAATAGAGTTATGGTTCCTGTACACTGCACTTCCTCTCAATGTGTTGTATCATCCTATGAAGTTTTATTAAATTCCAACAATTAGTTTTAAAGTTATGCTCCGGACAAGGAAAATCGCAACGGACCAACCGACCGACCGACCGACCGACCGACCGACCGACCAACCACAGGGTGACTCCAATATACCCCCTCTAAACTTCGTTTATCGGGGGTATAACAATACTTTCCTTCATTGGGCCTAGTGATCTATATTTTTTACCTGATATGACCCATATTCCAACATGGACTAGATATCATCAAGACAACATTCTGACTAAGTTTCAACTTGCTCAAAGTAAAAATGCGGCCTCCGGAGTTTGAACAATATTTTCCTTTATTGACCTAGTTTCTGATCCAATATGACCCATATTTGAACTTGACCTAGATATAATTCAGACAAACATTCTGACCAAATTTCAAGCTGCTGAAGCAAACAATGCGGCATCCAAAGTGTTCACAAGATTTTCCTTCAATTTGATCTAGTGACCTTGTTTTTGATCCAGCATGACCCATATTCAAACTTGGCCTACATATCATCAAGAAAAACATTCTGATAAAGTTTTATCATGCTGAAATTAAAAATGCAGTATCCAGAGTGTTAACATGATTACCCTTCAATTTGGTCTAGTGACCTAGTTTTTAACCCGGCATGACCCATATCCGAACTTGGCCTAGATATCATTTATACAAACATTCTGACCAAATTTCAAATTGCTGAAGCAAAAAATGCAGCTTTTACAGAGTTAACAAGATTTTCCCTCAATTTGGCCTAGTGACCTAGTTTCTGATCCAATATGACCCATATTTGAACTTGAACTAGATATCTTTAAGACAAACATTCTGACAAAATTTCAAGCTGCTGAAGCAAAATATGAGGCATCCAAAGTGTAAAAAAGATTTTCTTTCAATTTGGGCTAGTGACCTAGTTTTTGACCCGACATGACCCTTATTCGAACTTGGCCTAGATATCATTCAGCTCAATATTCTGAACAAATTTCAAACCGCTGAAGCAAAACATGCGGCTTCTACAGAGTTAACAAGATTTTCCCTCAATTTGGCCTGGTGACCTAGTTTCTGACCCAATATGACCCATATTTGAACTTGACCTAGATATATTTAAGACAAACATTCTGACCAAATTTCAAGCTGCTGCAGCAAAAAATGCGGCATCAAAAGTGTTAACAAGATATTCTTTCAATTTGACCTAGTGACCTAGTTTTTGACCCGGCATAACCCATATTCGAACTTGACCTAGATATTTTTAAGACAAACATTTTGACAAAATTTCAAACTGCTGAAGCAAAAATTGCGGCCTCTGGAGTGTTAACAAGATTTTCCTTCAATTTGACCTAGTGACCTACTTTTTGACCCAACGTGACCCATGTTCGAACTTGACCTACATATCATCAAGACAAACATTCTGATAAAGTTTCAATATGCTCAAGTTGAAAATGTGGCCTCCAGAGTGTTAACAAGATTTTCCTTCAATTCGACCTAGTGACCTAGTTTTTGACCTCATATCGCCCAGTTTCGAACTTGTCCAAGATTTTATGGAGATGAACGTTCTGATAAACTTTCATGAAGATTGGATGCAAAATGTAGCCCGTAGAGTGTTAACAAGCTCAAATGTTGACGATGGACGACGGACGACGCACGACGCACGACGGACGGACGCCGGACAAAATGTGATCACAATAGCTCACCTTGCACTTCGTGCATAGGTGAGCTAAAAAAGCTACAAAACGGTTAACCCTTTCCATATAGACACTTTCTGACGCCTTTGCAGCAGACAGTTTTTGGAAAACATGGCGACAAAAGAAGAAATTGCTCAAAACGAGCAATTTCTCATTTTGTCACCATGTCTTCAGCTCTTCAGTAATTGCTCTTTCATTTTAAGGGATTATTTTGTTCTTTTGCCTTGACGTTTTCAAAGTCGTCTGCTGCAGATTTTTTGTATGTGGGAAAGAGTTATACTTGAGCACAATAGTTCCCTAAATCTTCAAAAAATACAAAGTCACTTTTCTTTTTTCTTATTTTGAAAATCGAATCTAAAACAAATTTGGCTAAAATACTTTCCTTAGTACATGTATATCAAACATGTCAAAGATTCCTTTTTAGAAAACTGTTCAATAATTCTATAACTATGGATCTTATATAAATGCGCAGTTTGGTAGTACGACAAAAGCCATAAATTCTGTAGGCATAAAAATGGGGAAACAAGGAGTATTTTTGGAATTCTGTGATATTAAAACTTTGTGCCATGATAAATACACATGTATATGTTACAGGGTTGTCAAAATGTTTTGTTGTAACAGATCAAATGAGAAAAGTAACATAATTCAGGCTTAGGGTCAGGTCAAGGGCAAATCCCTGGTAGAGGGCCCAGGGGAGAAAAACTAACAGATCAAAAAGTGATTTTAACAGATAATTTTGATAGGCAATCAGTTCATTTTGAAAACCCTGTGTTAATTTTCTTTTAAAATTATGTCTAAGAATCATTATTTGATTACAATGGACATGCATGAGGGGTTAAATAAGTGACAGTTGCTAAATTTCCCAAGTTGCTATGTCACCTGGCATTAGTAGGTTTATTACTGATCCGATTTTGATGAAACTATGTGTATTACATGTGCTTCTGTGTTATATTAATTGCTTTTTATTTATCTGATATTTTGAGTGTGCCGAATGAAAATTGTCTACAGATGTTTTGAATGGTCCTTGTATTACACTGTGCTCCTCTCAAAGTCAGGATCAACAAACTTACCTTATCTGACAGAGTTGTCTTCAAATAAAAAATGGAACTATCACTGATTGAATACGGTCCAACTTGTCCTAAGACTGAACTTGTCAACGGTTCTTTATTTGACCAAACTTCATCTACAACTGATTACAAATATTCATGTAACAAATTAGCCTCCCAAATACAAAATGCACTTCTATTATGATACATAGTATTCATCATATCTCATATAATAAGTAACAAGAAACTTTTAATAATTACTCTGTGGTTTCAACACACTTATATATATTAAAAATACCCATATACAATAATATATAAGCACAATAAACGGTGATATCAATGTTTAATCTAAATATTACATATTTTGTTAACACTTTCCCTCATATAAACGCTATCTGACAATGCCACAATGTTTTCTACTTTTACTCATAGGTTTTGAATGGATTTTCTCTTTTTACAAAACATGTTCAGTCGACTGCTGCAGAATTGTCGTATGAGGGAAAGAGTTAAGTAAAATGATATCATAACTACATAACAATACCACAACTACATAACAAGACCACAACTACATAACAAGATCATAACTACATAACAAGACCACAATACTCCGTCTGAAAATACTCTAAGATTGACATCCTCAATGTGAACCTCATAAACTAATGAGGGCCAAGATGGCCCTAAATCGATCACCTGAATTTAGTAGTAAATATTTAACTGCAAATATCTGTGAAAATTTGATCAGAAGAGCAAATGAAACTGCAAAGAGTGGACACTGTTAAAGAATTTTATAGTTTTTTTTTTTCTCAATTTCTGATGCCGCAGCAACCAAAGTTCTACACAGAATTTAATTTTTGAACAATTTTGAAAGTAGACCAACAAAGAAAATTCCTGTGGTAAGATTCCTATTTAATTTTCTTAATATCAGACAAGGACTTTCAAAACAAGAGATGTCGGAGGACAGCACACTCAGCTTTTTTGTGCTTGCCAATAAAACAAAACTTTTTTGAGTGGTGCAGAAAACATAACCAAGTACTTTGTCATATTTTTTTTTTAATGATTATTTATTTTACATCGATTGCGAAACAAGCTTTCAACTTATATTAATCATGCTCGATGTCTGCCTGGAAACTTTACCAGTACAAGCCCTGTTTGTGCGGAAATATCCCAAAGTCAGGAACCAATCATTATGGGCCTCGAACCAGGGACCTTTGATACGAGAGGCCGACGCTCTACCTCTGCACCACTGTCTCCCACGATATCATGTTATTTATAAGCAAAGTACTTTATAAGTCGATAATGGTCATAATTCTTACAAAAACCTTTACTGAATTATGCATTCTTGGCTGTTGGTCGAAGTAATGATGGTAAAAAGTTTTTTTAGCAATATCTCTAATTGTTTTGAAAAACTCTCGATTTGGTATGAATCACTTAACAAAAATTATAAAATAAACAAAAGGGCCAAGATGGCCCTAAATCGCCACCTGAATGATAGTAAATTAGCAGCAAATATTTAACTGCAAATATCTGGGGAAATTTGATCAGCAGTGCAAATGAAACTGCAAGGAGTGAACACTGTTGAAGAAATAGTAAAATGGCTTATCAGTAGAGGCCATTTGTATCTTGAAATCTAACAAGAACTTTAACAAGAATGGAATTACATGTATAAAGTTTGTCATTTTGCGCCTTTCCTGATGCGACCTTGCTGCCCTGTTTTTCAACGAAATCAATATGGCTTGAACAATTTTTGTAGAGGGTCATTCAAAGAACATTTCTACCAAATTCTCTTGGAATACCGTTATGTCAAATATTGAAATTGCCTCTGCAAGTTGGTAAAGGGTTAAACTTTACCAATTCAGGACAGTGGTGTATTGTTAAAAAATTCTCATACCATACTTGAAAGGGTTCTCTCTTTTTGGATTATTCAACACAATCCAGGCCAGTACTGAAAGCTTGTTTCACATTCATTGTAAAATAGATAAGTATAACTAACCTTGAAGATTGAGAAAGCTGTACTCTGTCTGTTATAATCATAGAGGTCTTCCTCACAGAAAGTAAGCAGTACCTCTAACCTCTCTTGCTCGATCGTGTGATACTTTACATCTCGCACCAACACAGTCACTGCCTGTAATTACCATTTATACAATGTTTCACTCAATATTTATCTGATATACATAAGAGCTGTGGGATCTTATTGCATCTCTGTTACAAGTGGCACTACATTGCACCTTTTCCCACCTGAAGACACATTTTTGTGCATCTACAGAAACATTGTGACAATCGGAGAAATTACTATGATGAGCCAATTTAGCCACAATGTTTTGAACTCTTCTTAAATTTGTTAGCTTCATTTAAAAACATTTTTCATAGTTTTGATCCAAAGCTTTAAACGTCATCTGTGGCAGATTTGTTGTATGTGGGGAAGGGTTAAGAATATTTTTGCAGAAGATGCATCCGGATCTTTTCTACATAGAAGTTGACAGTGAAGACTGTGCATATGCAGAGTCGATAGAATACCAAAATGCAATGTGGCTCATAACCTAAACAACTCAGAAAACAAGCAAGAGCCTTCCAATAAACACATGATTGTTTTACCTGCCAGATCACATGTCAGATCTAACATTTACAAATTAAGTCAAAGTTTGATGGAATGACAGACAAGTTGCACAAAGGCATCTGATGAAAAGAAAAGAAAACCTTAAACGAACCTTAAAGTCAGTAACTCCTGATTATCTCCCTTGGCTGTCCCTGCCGAAGCATTTTCACGTAGAAGCGTAAATATTCCGTCTGCCATCTTTCTTAGGTTCTGCTTTAAGGACGGCAAGTTAGTATTCATCATCCAGTAGAGATTTCTTAAGGTAAAAGAATTCACCTGTAAATAAAAAAGAGAAGATTTGAAGACAAACCGTAGTCCCTAATGGGTGGAGTAGGTTAGGGGGTGTTGGTCCCGTGTCTAAAGGTAAAATTAAAATTGTAATTAACCCTTTTCCCACATACAACAAATCTGAAGCAGACGACTTTGAAAAACATACCCGAACATTTTTGAAAACCCCCTTTAACCCTTTCCCTCATACGACAATTCTGCAGCAAACGACTTAGAAAATCTCTATAATTGAATGGATAACCTATGACTAAAAGTGGAAAACATTGTGGCAAAAGGAGAAATTGCTTGTTTCGAGCAACTTCTTCTTTTGCCACTATGTTTTCAAAAAGCCGTCTGCTGCAGAGGTGTCAGAAAGAGTCTATATGAGGGAAAGGGTTAAAAGGAAACAAGGTGACAAAAGGAGAAATTGCCCGTTTTGAGCAATTTCTTCTTTTGTCGCCTTGTTTTCAAAAAGCTGTCTGCTGCAGAGGCGTCAGAAAGCGTCTATAGGTCACAATACACTAAATAAATTCCTTCTTTGTTTCCATGTAAATCGACCAACTTCAGTCATCAATTGTCACACTTTCTAAGCATTTCCCATAGAGAACACCATATATCATTGAAAAGAGTTACCTCTTAGCTTTAAAACAATCCAAAGAAAATGTGGGGTCATGTATTATGCAAGAAAGAACTCACCAGGCGAAAATGGTTACCGTCATTTACGACAAAAAAGGTCCCGGACAAACCGGTGTTTAGCATTCTCTACTTTCACTTTCAGACAAGGTCAAAAAAATAAAAGTCATCAAATCAATCATTTCCAGTGCATCCTATACACATTCGCAATGCATTTAAACTCATTGTCATATATTCAATACACACTGGTGATGGTATACACTCATTTCTACACAAACAAAGGTTTATTTACGGACTTCAGTAGTGTAGATCAAAGGGTCCTCGGATGTATTTAGCGTAATTTGACCTTTAAGACAAAAAATATGTTTTTAATAATAGGTATTTCCTAATTATTTACAAAGTATGATATAAAACAAAATTACAAAAGCAAATATTAGGTCAAATAAGTTGTTATTATCAAAGAAAATTAGATTTTTGTATACCACCCAAATTTAGGTTTTTCGGCCAAGATTCATGCTTTTGTGCAATACATAGAACTTTGCGAAGGAAAAGTAAGAAAAAACATCACAAATTAAGATTTTTCTGTCTCAAATGTTCATAGAAATGATCAAACTTTATATTTATGCACCATTCACAAACATTTTAGGGAAGCAGTATCATCATTTTTAACCAGATTGACTATATCCAAACATTTTTGCAGACGACAAAAAATTGACCTGTCATTTTTGTGAATTTTTAACCTTCTTTAGACACTTTTTTTTACCTCAGAGGTCTGGTTTTTGTGTAAATCTACAGAGAATGATATCAAATGAAAGCAAATTAGCAAATATTAGGACAATAAGGCAATTATTTTCAAAGAAATTTCAAATTTCCTATTCAACCCAAACCTAGGTTTCGCGAATTGAGTCCGGCAAGTTTTATGCGCTCGCACATCATCCCGGTCTCAAAGACAAAAAAAGCAGAAAAACATAACATTTTTAGGATTTACTGTGTCACATGTTTAAGGACATGGCTATACTTCATGTTTATGCCTCTTGTATGCAGCTAACCAATCAAAGAACACTTTTTATAGCTTGAGAAACATCATTGTGTATGGCAAATGGTCAAAAAGGCTGTAACCTAATGGCTGGATACCCCCAATGGACCTAAATTACACTCCAGGCACCCACTTTTATCAATTTTCAAGCAATTTGACTGAATCCCACCCAATAAAGTACCCTAGAATGCTTCAATATGTGCAGCTGACACAAATTTGACTTTTTATATGTTCCACCCAAAACCTCTTTAGGTCACAATACACTAAATAAATTCCTTCTTTGTTTCCATGTAAATCGACCAACTTCAGTCATCAATTGTCACACTTTCTAAGCATTTCCCATAGAGAACACCATATATCATTGAAAAGAGTTACCTCTTAGCTTTAAAACAATCCAAAGAAAATGTGGGGTCATGTATTATGCAAGAAAGAACTCACCAGGCGAAAATGGTTACCGTCATTTACGACAAAAAAGGTCCCGGACAAACCGGTGTTTAGCATTCTCTACTTTCACTTTCAGACAAGGTCAAAAAAATAAAAGTCATCAAATCAATCATTTCCAGTGCATCCTATACACATTCGCAATGCATTTAAACTCATTGTCATATATTCAATACACACTGGTGATGGTATACACTCATTTCTACACAAACAAAGGTTTATTTACGGACTTCAGTAGTGTAGATCAAAGGGTCCTCGGATGTATTTAGCGTAATTTGACCTATATGAGGGTAAGGGTTAACAAATGTATCTACACAGGTCAACCTCATTCCAAGATGTATGTGCTTACCCAAATTTGGTTTGAATGATGTTTTTCACTTGTTTCCAATAGTAATTCAGTAATATCATGGCCTCTCCTGGATAATATACCAGTACAACTGTAATGCTATCCCTGCAAACCCTGAGTGCAAACAAGGGAAACCATTACTACTTTTTTTTAAGTCTTTATAATCCGACTGTGCACTTAATGCTGATGCTCTGACCACCAAACCAAGGAGAGTGTTTGGTGTATGTAATTAATAGGAAACATGGTCTGCACAAGTTTTTTTTATCAAGTGGGTAAAAAGTGAGGGTCACAGTGACATCATCTAGATAAGTAATACTTCCCTTCATGTAGCCTTAGATATAACTGTCAATCAGATTTTTGTTATAGTGTAGGAGACAGATTTTTTTTTGTTATCAAGTTTTATCGATAACAAAAAAGTCACAGTGTCCATATCCCATAGTTTGGAACACCTCTTCTCGTGATGTATTTGCATTTAACAAAAGTCACTGTAACAAGCGTCATTCGTCTTTCACCAATGGGCTAACAGTCAATGTGATAAAACAGTCAGTTGCTTGGAAAGTATGTTGTGTGGAGCACTGGTGTGAGCAAACCAGGAAACATACAAGTAGGTGAACTGGTCGCCGTGATATGACTGAACAAGAGGCCTATGAGGGCCTATGCTCTACTAGGATGGTTCGTTGGTCATTGTCAATCCAGAGCATGTATTTATTTTGAAGATTGGATAGTAAATGGAGGCTCTATTGTCTTCACAAGCTGTATCATAGCAATTTTGACAATTTCAAGGGCCATAATCCAGTCATGCAAGAGCACATCTGGCTGCTTTTCGAAAGGAACCGAGCTCTCATCAATATTTAACTACTACCTAAGTTTGGTGAAGATCAGATAGTCAATGGAGCCTCTATTGTGTTCACAAGCTCTATTATAGCAATTTTGACAAACTCAAGGGCCATAATCAAGCCTTGCATGGGCGGATCTGGCTAGTTTGCAAAAGGAACTAAGCTCTCATCAATATTTAACTACTATATAAGTTTGGTGAAGATTGAATAGTAATAAGGACTATTCATAACAAATAGTCCAATTTATTGCCCTAAAATTTCCACGATATCCGGATCGGATGTAAACAGAGTAATCTCCACGCACAAGTTTTTCTGACGGCTAATCGTCTAGTGATTTATACGCGCTAGTTATTCTAACGGCAAACCGTCCGTTCATCGCGCCTTTTCTGTGAACAAAGCGGTTACAGAGCACATTGCTGTAAAACAAAATTTAAATCGTTGCTAAAAATAAAACACGATGCCTCCACGCAAAAGAGGTAGGCCACAGCAAAAAACTGGACAGGCAGTTAAGCCTTACGATCGGCCAGCGACGGTTACGGATGAATTAGTTCAGCTGAGCACTGACGAGGCTGAAGCGGGTAACGTATTCCAGCAGCTATTGAATGCGGATGATGCTATAACTGTCAATTCTGATTTTTTTTGTTGCGCCGTCAGTGGTTAGGTGCGCTGATGATGACATAGCGTTGCATGTTTCAGGGGAGATGTGTGCCAAAATATGGAAGGGAGAGTTCATTCATTTGGCACAGCTGCTTCGTAAGGAGCCATCATCGGGTCGGGGATCGAACTTGACGATCAATGAGTCGGGTCAAATCGAAGTGATGCCGAAAACCACTAGGCAGATATATAGTATTAAGGAATGGACTGATGCCTTCCTGATTTTTATGTATATTTATATAAAGAAATTTCCGAGCAAGGCTGGTGAATTGCTACAGTACATAGCCACGATCAGGGAGGCCGAGGGCAGAGGTGGTGCATCATCAGGTTTGAAGACCTATGATGAGAATTTTCGGATGCGCCAGGCTGTAGCACCGATGCCCTGGGGAAAAATCCATTCTGATCTCTGGTTGAAAACTGTGGCTTGCATGTCACAACCTTCAGTTATGGCTGTGAAAAACACCACTGTACCATCTCAAAATACATTGGGCCGGCCAAAAAATGTTTGCTATGATTTTAACTCGCCAAGAGGATGCAGATTTGCCAACTGTAAATATGCACACAAGTGCTTAATTTGCAAAGGCGATCACAATCAGAGTAAGTGTAATAATCAAAGAATGCTGCCCTTTCGTAAACAATAACTTGAGTAAGAAACATATTGTCAACTCTGGGCTTGGCTATACACCCATAAAGCTTTCTGTTCTACAAAACAAACTGAATGGTTATGATGCCAAATTAACATGTTATCTTGTTGATGGCTTTAAAAGTGGGTTTTCCTTATGTTATGAAGGTCCTCGTCAGTCACAGTCATGCCATAACTTGAAATCTGCCCTGCAAAATCCTGATGTGGTTTTGAAGAAAATTAGAAAAGAAATGGCAGCCGGCAGGGTGGCTGGTCCGTTTTTGGTAGCCCCTTTCGACAATTTTAAAGTTTCACCAATTGGTTTAGTTCCAAAAAAGGAGCCAGGTGAATTTAGATTAATCCACCATCTCGTACCCACCTGGGGAATCTGTGAATGATTATATTGACCCCAATCTTTGCTCAGTACAGTATACTAAATTTGATGATGCAGTGAAGACGATTCAGAAATTAGGTCAGGGCGCATTGCTAGGTAAAGCCGATATACGGTCTGCATTTCGATTAATCCCCCTGTCACCAAAAGACTTCCCTCTGTTGGGTTTTACACATAATGGTCTTTATTTCTTTGACAAAATGCTACCTTTTGGAGCCAGCATTTCTTGTGCTATTTTTGAAAAATTTGCAACAAGCTTACAGTGGATCGTACGCAAGAACTGTCATGAAGGTGAGCTCGATCATTACCTAGATGACTTTATTTTCGGGGGGAATGCAAACTCTGAGGATTGCTGGAAGTTAATGGTTTCCTTTTTTGAATGTTGTCAGAGCCTCGGAGTACCCGTTGCAGAGGAAAAGACAGTTTGGCCATCAACAATGTTGGTATTTTTGGGTCTTGGAGTTAGATTCTATCCTTATGCAAGTTCGTATTCCAGACGAAAAGATTTATCAGCTCATGCAATACATAGAAGATGTTTTGGCCCATAAAAATTCAGTTACACTGAAAGAAATGCAATCTTTGATAGGATCCCTAAATTTTATTTGTCGAGCAATCAGGCCTGGAAGGCCTTTTTGTAGAAGGTTGATTGACTCCACATGCGGGGTATCAAAATCATTTCATCACATTAGGATCAAAACCGGCATGCGGCAAGATCTTCTGATGTGGCTGACATTCCTGAAGTCCTTTAATGGAATTTCCATGTTTAACGAGGCATTTTGGACATTTAATAGTGATGTTTGTTTATACACAGATAGCTCTGCAGCAGCGGGTCACGGTTTTGGTGCTATTTTTGGTAACCAATGGTCTATAGGGATATGGCCAATACATTGGCATGAATCTGGTCTCACCAAAGATATAACTATATTGGAGTTTTTTCCCTTACTTGTGGCTATTCATATTTGGGGCACCGATTTGAGGAACAAAAAGGTCCTTTTCCGATGTGATAATCAAGCTGTGGTCAATATTGTAAATAGACAGACTTCCAAGTCAGACAAGGTCATGGTTTTAGTCAGAGCATTTACACTACACTGCCTTAGATTGAATATTGTATTCAAAGCAGAATATTTACCAGGTAAAATGAATTGTGTTACACATAGTTTGTCTCGTTTACAGTTGGACAGATTTCGTCGTCTGGCTCCACAAGCCGAACAGGAGCCAAAGGCTGTTCCCCGAAATCTTTGGAACATCTTCGAAGAGGAGCGAATAAGGGCCAGTCTCTCCAATAATACCCAGCTTGTGTATAGAAATGCATTGAAATTATTCAAAAAATTTAGGTCTCAGCATAGCCTACATAATTCTTGGCCAGTTCCACTGACCCATATAGAATACTTTGTTGCCTTTTTGTATGAACAAAGGTATTCCCCAAAGTCTGCATCAACCTTTCTTTCAGCGATTAGTTATGCACATAAAGTGAATAACTTGCCAAATCAAACCACCCAATATCGTTGTCAGAAGCTTTTAGAAGGCTATCGTCGTTCCAACCCATCCACTGACCACCGTTTGCCAATTTTATATGGTACTTTAGTAAAGATATGGCATGAGCTGTCGAATGTTTGTTTCTCTGATTTCGAGGCCCACATGTTTAGGGCAGCATACACATTAGCATTTTTTGGGCTCTTTAGGGTTAGTGAAATTGTATGGACATCTGCCATCGAACCTGACCGACAGCTACAAATGTCTGACATTTACTTTGGTCAGAGCCCTGCAAAAGTCATGCGCATCCAATTGAAGAAATCAAAAACAAATCAAGCTGGCATGGCAGAAATGGTTAAGATTCACCCAATAAAATCAGTGGTTTGCCCAGTTAAGGCCATGTCCCAATATTTAAATGTTAGACCATCTATCTCCGGACATTTATTTTGTCATGTGGATGGGTCTCCACTGACAAGGTATCAATTTAGCGCTGTCCTCACAAAAACTCTTCATGCTTTACATATGGCAGGGCTCCGGAAATGTTGAAATCTCAATCGGTCCAGAATATTCCCCCCCCCCACCCCCCCATTATTTTTTTTACATTGAAACTCTTTTAAAAACAAATATACATGAATTTCATGTTTATTGCAGGTTACCTTGCATAGATGGTTGCATAACAGTGTCATCGCTCGTTAATGTCAATGTAAAAGTACTTTACAAATCATAATTTTCCAAAATTTGCAGTTGAACATAACCGCGCATGTTTGTTTACAATGTCTGTTTACATTGCTCATTCGTACTTAAGATTGTTCGACCCGTACCTACTAGAAAATTATTGGTTTCGCAAAAAAGATACATTTCTCTTATCTGTATGGTTAACTTTGTTTTGTCTACATAAAAATAAAAAATTACTACAAAAAAGGTCTCTGTTGTTTTGGAATTACCATGACTAAAATTATTAAAGAAAGCCATTTCTTAGGTAAGTACATTTACCCAGCTGAGTAATTATGAACCGGTTTGACCTGGTTCTCTTTGTCAAAATAATTAGCGTTGCCGGCTTGGCCATTTGACTTTTTGAACATCGCAAGTAAATTTCGTTGAGCCCTTTCACTAATGTATCGAAGGACAAATTAAATGAAATGAAGTTAAAACTTCTGCCTTATAAAATATACAGTGACAAATTTATTTTTACGAAACGTTTCGTAAATATCCCTTTTTCCATGCCATCTTGAAAGGGGGGGTTACAAAGGTCACATGACCTATGGAAATTCCCTAATAACCCCAACAGCCAATCAGATGCATGAAATTATTACTGCATGCATTCAATGGGATTTTCTCGGGTAATTCCGTCATCCATTCATCACCGAGGTATTCCGATTGGCATTATCTATCAGTTTACACGATTGTCAAAGTTAATTGGATCGATAATCCTGTTTATGTCACGGTAAGTGACTATCTCGAAGATGTACAGAGGACTCTGTTTACAAAGTGACCTGTAACAGAGGTGTTATATAGTTAGCTTTATAGAAATTCCTGGACCGATTTTATATTAGTTTTAATTTATAAAAATTCCTGGACCGATTTAGTTACTAGTTTTAAGATTGAAAACGGTCCGTCGAGTTCAAAATCGGTTTAAACCGGCAATTTATCGGTTTTGCGTAGCCCTGACATATGGATACCACCCATTATAAAACGCACTCTTTTCGAATAGGCGCGGCAACCTGGCTTGCTAAACAGGGCACATCCCATGACACAATAAAGAAATTAGGTAGATGGTCCTCCAATTCCTTTTTACGTTATATTCGTCTTTAATTTTATAAATTGTCATGTTTTGGAAATTAACATTTAACACATGGGAGCATTTGCTTATGGCTCTTTAAAGTGTTATTTCAGACATATGGGTTATTGGCGATTCCTACATTCACTGGTTGGAGAAACGGTCACAATTTCGAGGCTTAGCAGACAATCTCGGCTACAGAGTTGTTAAAAAGATCAAGTGGATAGGCAAGAGGGGAATGCATTGGTATCAATTTAACTCTACAATGCAGTATACATGCCTGCATAATAAACCTCCAAAGTTTTTATTTTTGCATCTAGGTTCGAACGATTTAACCTCTATAAAAGGTTGTGCTCTGGAACACTCTATGAGGGAAGATATTCGCTCTTGGATGGAAAAACTTCCCATGACACAATTTATATTTTCGGAGTTATTACCAAGGATAAATTGGGGGGCACCACAATTTCCAGATTATAAAATTGAAAGGAAAAGGAAACATTTAAACAATTGCCTCCGTCGCTTTATGACTCATAATGGTGGCCAGTACATCAAACATGAGGATATTGAAACAGAAACAGCAGGTCTTTATTTCCGCGATGGAATTCACTTGTCAGACATTGGCTACGATATCATGTTGCTCGGATTTAAGGACATTTTTGAGAAGTTTTAATACGGAATTTTGGGGCGAACGTGTTCGTGTGGCGGAAAATTCCGTGGAGGACCAGCTCTTCACGCACTGTTTTGTTCTGCTACCTTATAGTCTGGTACCTGTGCTGGCTTGCAACCGATACATTGGTTTGGGTAAACTGTTCTGCCAAATATGTATGTACTGTTTGGTGGGTAAGTTGCCCTCTGCTAATCTCTCTCATATGTTTGTACTGTGGGAGGGGTGTGGTTTGTAGGATCATGGGCTTAACTCCCTCAATGGTGTTTTTGAGGTTGAGCTGAGGTTTGTGGTGGGTGCCACATGAGTTTTGATCCTACAGTAACTTTTTGTTACTGAGTTAGTTGCAGCTAGCATAGTAAAGATTTTCCATGGGGTTTTCCGCCAGCGAACTCGACCAAACCGCCATACATTCTTAATAATGAATATA
The DNA here is from genome assembly GCA_031761405.1 of Serripes groenlandicus. Classification (NCBI taxonomy): domain Eukaryota; kingdom Metazoa; phylum Mollusca; class Bivalvia; order Cardiida; family Cardiidae; genus Serripes; species Serripes groenlandicus. Next base: position 58,869 of record JASEVX010000221.1, read on the forward strand.
TTCATTTACGTATAATAAAAAGAAAATATTGTATTTACTGAAAATGTCTTAAGTTACTTTATTTTAGCCTTTTGCAATAAATGGAGGCTCTATTGTGTTCACGAGCTGTATTATAGCAATTTTGGTAATTTCAAGGGCCATTATCCAGTCTTGCATGGGCGGATTTGGCTGGTTAGCAAAAGAAACCGAGCTCTCATGGATATCCAACAACTGTATAAGTTTGATGGAGATACAATCAAAACTGAAGACTTTATCGCGTTCACAAGCTGTATTATAGCAATTTTGACAACTTCAAGACCATAATCCAGTCTTGCATGGGCGGATCTGGCTGGTTTGCGAAAGTAACTGAGCTCTCATGGATATCTTACTACTGTATAAGTTCGATTGAGATACTATCAAAACTGAAGACTGTATCGCGTTCACAAGCAATAGTTTACGGACACCATGCCACGGTCATTGAAAACGGCGTTAAATCCAACAATCAAGCATCGGTGAATATATTAGGCGCTATATGTAAGTCTTACATGATAAGAAACATGGTCATGGACAACTCAAACCTGTTCAGGTGAACTAATAAGATAAATTTCTTTTCACTGGTGACTTACCTTGGCATATTTAGAGAAGAGACAATCGGTGAGTAGAGGAACTAGAGGATCCAACATCTCTAAGTGTTCATTGTTGTGAGTGTTGATCTTCTGTCTTTTCATACACGAGTTCAGCATCTGAAGTGCATTTACACGATAATCACATCCTACTATACAAATATATCTACATGAATGAATGAATGGGGTCGACAACTAAGGTAATTTTGTGCGCTTAATAATTGAAAATCTGTAAATGATGAAATAATAAAATTGAACAATAAACAACGAGACTATCAGAAAAAAATAATCAAACATGATGTACGCGATACTCAACATCAAATATAAAACAGCATGTAAGCCAGTGTAAAATAAGATATAGGCAAAAACGGCAAAGAAGCCAAACATGACTATGTAATACTTAACACAATCAAATATATCTACATCCAGGTGAAGAAGGGATATGAGTAAGCTGGTCTTCTATCCACTTATTTTTTTATCATTCAATCAAGCCCTAGGATGGTGGTAGTCAAAATAATAGTCTCAAAGAGATCAACTCTTTTGAGTATTTACTATACAACCATTTCTTTTTAGAACCAATAACATAGGGCTTAACCCTTTCCCACATACAATAAATCTGCGGCAGGCGACTTTGAAAACACCTCGGCAAAACTACGCAAAATCTCTTCAATTGAAAAAAATATATTTAATAGAGTTGAAAACATTGTGAGCAAATTCTCTTTTCTCCACAATGTTTTAAAAAGTTGTCTGCTGCAGAGGCCTCAGAAAGTGTCTGTATGTGGGAAAGGATTAAGTCTAAAGTAAGGATTTAAGAACCTGAAATATGCACTTTATTTACAGCTCCGATTTAGTCTTAGCCGTTGCAAGTTTTGGGCAATAACGTTGTATGAAAACACAATTTTATTCAAAGGCTTCTATTTCAAAAGGCATTAGAAGTCATCTGTATTAGGAGAAGAGTACATTGTGACATAGTACTGTGATCCATTGAAGTTTGAAGCCTGTCAAGATAAAGTTATATCAAATAATATATAAAGAGGGATTGAACACTGACATATACACACACATGTATATACATAGTTCTATAACTTAAAATTATTAAACCATTCCTTTTAAAAAGATTGTAGGAAACAAAAGAAGAACTTGCTCCAAGACTTTCATAGACCTATCTCTAATCCAAACTCTACCAGCACATGTAAGTTTGTTTTCTTGTTAACCTTTGGCTTAAGTCCTCCTCTTGGCATATCATGTTGCAGCAACAATGCATGTTCGGCTTTCTTTTCTAAAAGGGTGGGTGCAACTGTCTTCTCTTCCTTTGCCACCTCCCTTTTAAGGACAAATACATAAGCTCTGAGAAAAATCAGCTCTTTGTTTGTTGTTTTTTAGTGTGTAAGATCAAATAATATCTCACATGGTAAACACATTTTCACAAGTTAAAGAGCTATGAAAGGAATTAACAAATTTTGGCGGTTGCATAATTTAATATACAAGTAACATTGAAATTTCAAACAAGAAAATATTTCTATTTTGTTCATCCAGAAACAGCTAGTAAAGGACCCTTTTAATACTACCCCGTTTCAAACTCTATTCTACAATAATATCATTTGCAGCAGTTTATTGTTTGTTGGAAAGGTACTTTATTAAAAAAGATTTTTAACAGTATTTAGGTTATATAATGGCAACAGAGAACACCTTCATGAGTCCTTTGTGACAACACCAGGGTAGGAATGAGTAAACAAGAGGGCCATGATGGCCCTGGATTGCTCACCTGATTTTTTTTTTAACTTCAGCTATATAAGCCCCGCCCCCTGGCGGCTATAGTTTCCAATGAATCAACTTGGCTTGAATGAATCTGATAGAGGGTCACCCTAGAAACCTTTCTACAAAATTTTTTGAGAATTGGCCTTACACTTTTGGAGGAGAAGATTTTTTAAGTTTTTACTTTAGCCATATAATGCAAAGTAGCCCTGCCCACTGGCGGCCATGTTTTTTGACCAATCAACATGGCTTGAATGAATCAGTGGGTCACTTAAGGAACAGTTCTACAAAATTATTCGAAAATCAACCAGACACTTTCGGAGAAGAAGATTTTTAAAGTTTTCACTATAAACATATAAGGCAAAATAGCCCCCGCCCCCCCCCTGGCGGCCATGTTTTTCGACCAATCAACATGGCTTGAAGGAATCTGATAGAGGGTCATCCAAGAAACATTTCTACAAAATTATTTGAAAATCGGCTTGACACTTTCGGATGAGAAGATTTTTTAAGTTTTCAGTATAGCCATATAAGGCAAAATAGCCCAGCGCCCCCTGGTGGCTATGTTTTTCGACCAATCAACATGGCTTGAAGGAATCTGATAGAGGGTCATCCAAGGAACATTTCTACAAAATTATTTGAAAATCTGCCAACCAGTTTGGGAGAAGAAGAATTTTGAAGTTTTTTTCATTTCGTTGCCATGGAAACCAGAATTCTGCATGGATCTCAAAAATTTGAAGGAAATCTGGTGAGGTCATTGAAAGGATGCTTTCTGTGAAGTTTCATCCCAATTGACCAACTGGTTACTGAGGAGAAAAAGTTGACGCACGACGGATGCCGAACGCCGGACAAAAGGCGATCACAATAACTCACCTTGAGCAAAGCTCAGGTGAGCTAAAAAGACGTAATGCATGCATATTTACAATATATAATTGGTAACTTATTGGACTTACTTCTTTTCCAACAACATAGGTAATGTTTGAGACACAAGTCCATGAACGAATACCAGTAAGTGTTCTAAAGTAAGGTTTTTATTCTCAACAAGCCCAAGTACGATTGTTTTAGTACTGCCTGTACTTTGTTTGCTACTTTACTGCTGTGAGTACCGTCTAGAATCTGTTAAAGTAAAAAGTCAATACCTCATCCACATGGCCATCATTTATCTTTACACACAAACATAAGCAACTTGATGAATATGCAGCAGGCGCTTCTTGAAAACATCATGGCAAACAGAGACATTGTTCATAGGGGGCAGGCAACCTCTCTTTTTACCAAAATTATTTTGAATAATCATACATTCATTTATAGAGATTTTATTTAGATTTTACATATTTGGATGTTTTCAAAGTTGTCTGCTGCTTGATTCTTGTATATAAGCCTTACACTGATACAGACACATTGTAAAACTATTTTTTGACACTTATGCAGCAGACGACTTTTGAAAACATTGTGGCAAAAGAAGAAATTGCTTATCATTAGCAATTTCTCCTCCTGCCACAATATTTTCAACTCTATTCAATTATAATATTTTCATTTACAGAGATTTTCCAGACTTAGGCTAAATGTTTTCAGTCGTCTGCTGCAGATTTGTTGTATGTGGGAAAGGGTTAAATATTGTGAAACAATAGCTGTCACAGGACAGCATAACTCACTAGGTAGGAGTTTGACTTCAAATTTAAAATGTTAACCCTTTTCCACATACAACAAATCTGTAGTAGATGATTTTGAAAACATCTAGCAAAAAATATCGAATATCTCTGAAAATAAAATTAAAACTTTGTTTTCAAAGGAAAAATTGCTCATTATGAGAAAGTTATCCTTTTGCCACATTGTTTTCAAAAGTCAGCTGCTGCTGAAGCGTCTGAAAGTGTCTATATGCGGGAAAAGATTAAACATGCCCAAAAGATTGGTTTATCCGGAGGGCTATCTCTTTGTTTAGAGCGGCTTTGTTATTATTAAGAACAATCCAATGTTCGATTGATTGAGCTTTAACGCTTTCCCACATATAGATGTTGGAAAGAATGAATGGCAGAGCTAGGATGCAAACTCACTACCACTTGATCAATATCCCCTGTTGCGACAAACTGATTGGCTGATTGATTGAATTTGGTTTAACGCCATATTCAACAATTTTACAGTCATATCACCGCAGCCAGTTCACCTACCCATGTGTTTGCTGGATTTCTCACACCAGTACTCCTCACACTAGTTTTTCCAAGCAAGTGACTGATTTTCCACATGGACTGTTAGCCCATTGGTGGAAGGTCTGTCGCAATGACTCTTTGTCAAATGTCGGAAAGAATGTTGGCCAAGCTGGGTTTCAAATAGACAACCTGGACTGACAGCCCGAGTAACTACCGAGGCTTGGCATTTCAAACTGAGCTAACACATCTTAACCCACTATTAAAACACATTACCAGTTTCAAAGGTTGAATGAGGTTCATCAGGGCTTGTTTGGTAATGTGGGATGCTATCAGTTTATAGTCCCGAGTCAAAACTTTTACTGGACTTGGCTTCCAAAAGTTTGAAAGTGATTCCTTTCACTTCTTTTTCGTCCGACATCTCTCCAAATATTTCTTCATTGAGGACCTGCAGTAAACATACGTGTGATTAATGTGAAACTTAAAGTTTCCCAAACACAATAAATCTTATGCATTTGGCATTGAAATACATGTTTACAAAGATATTGAAATTCTATTTGAATTATTTCATAATTATATGATAGTAAACATTGTGGTAAAAGAAGAAATTGCTCATTATGATGAGTGAATCTGCAAGTGGGAAAGGGTTAAACTCACATCATCCAGATTTTGTTACTTTTATTTTTAACTAAATATGAGATTTCATTCCTTTGAAGCAGATAAATTTAAAAATGTTGTAAGAAAAGAAGTAAAATTTTTCAATATGAACAATTTCTCCTTTTCTCGTGATCTTTCTCTACCTTTTTTTTAAAAAAAAAGTCTATTTGAAAGTGTCAAAAGGTACCATATCATGTAGTGGATTAAAGTTCCAGGCATGTATTGCCCTGATATTTCGAAGGTGAGGCTTGCTACTGAGCTTTGAATATTTTCAGGAGGGTTCACAGGTTTTAACATAAGCAATCTCCACAATCACTTGTAATCACTCACCATGCAAACATTATTACCAGCAATTAAAACCAACTGTAAACCATATAAACCTGTCTTACCCAACATGAGCGCCTCAAGCAAACATTCGAACCAAGTTTTATTTGTAAATGTTGAACATTTCTTGAGTTATGAAGTAAGGTTAAAGTTTTGTTACGACAAGCCAAGGGTATCCAAATACCCCAACCTTTTTTCTTTGAAAAACAGACAATCTAAAAACAGATACACAAAAGACTGTATGAAGATTCAGTCCGACATGCCAAATAATCAGAACAATATTCTGCACAAACCTCTTGTAAGTTTTTCAAGCAGACATCTATATCACCTGATTGTAGTGAGTCAGAGATTTGAACCAAGATCATATGTATCGTATAACACAGAATGTGACGCTGGTATCCAAGTGCCACGGAGCTCCGACAACAAGAACGGAAAGTAACGAGTTCCGAGGGATTTCTGTTTTTTGATCAGAGTATCAAGAGCTGTGTACGAATGTCGATTGATTTGGATCTCAAAAAATTACACACTTTCAATAAAACTCTGAAAAAGAGAATAAATGTAAATGCCCAATAGAAAATAAGAAGTAAATTCTTAAACATTGTTATATTTCATTTTCAACAATTTTTCCTTTTGTCAAAATGTTTTCCAATGCTTTCTGCTGCAGATACTTAACAATGCGAAAAGTGAAATCTTTCTTCAGATGTTTTTAAAGTAGATAAGGTACCATTCTGATTTAAGATAACCAGATAATGGCAGTACCCTTAACCCTTTCCCTCATATGGACGCTTTCTGGGCCTCTGCAGTAGATGGCTTTTTGAAAACATAGTGCCAAAAGAAGAAATTGCTCAAAACAAGCAATTTCTCGTTTTGCCACAATTTTTCCGCTTTTAGTCATAGGTTATCCATTCAATCATAGAGATTTTCTATTTTTTGACAAAATATGTTAAAAGTCGTCTGCTGCAGAATTTTTGTATGAGAGAAAGGGTTAAAGGCTTTGATTCTGCTAGATCTACAAGATCTACCATTAACCTGTTCCCAAATACAACAGCTTCTGCTGCAGATGACTTTGCAGTCATCAAAATATATATATATAGAAAGTCTCTATAAATGAAAGTCTAATTATTATTTAGAGTTGAAATCAATGTGGCAAAGGAAGGCATTGCTCATTAAGAACATATGAGCAATTTCTTCATTTGCCACAATGATTTCAAGACTTGTCTGCTTCAAAGGCACCAGACACTGTCTAAATGTCTGAAAGGGTTTAAGGTAAACATATAAATCAAACAGTTTCTTCTTTTCTTTATTAGTTATTATTGTGATTTCTACCAATTCACCCTTTCCCACATACAACAAATCTGCAGCAGATGATTGTTAAAACATTTGATCAAAATCATATAAATTTATAAATGAAAGTATAATTATTGAATAAAGATGAAAATATTGTGGCAAATGGAGAAATTTCTCAATTTGCAATTTCTCCATTTGCCACAAGGTTTTCAAAGTTTGTCTGCTGCAAAAGTGTCAGAAATAGCGTCTGTATGTTAGAAAGGGTTAAAGACATTCCAAATTAAAAATACTTCAAAATGTGCAACTCAGATTTATCCCAGTTCCAGAATTATATGATTCTTCTGGACCAGGCAACTTTTAAAAATGTTGTGGCAAATGGCGAAATTGCTCTAGAAGAGCAATGGCTCTTTTTGTTAAAAGAATTTCAACTATTCAATAATTATTCTTGAATTTTAAATAGTTGTTCCATATTGTGCAAAGATGCATTCAGAGCTGTCTGTTTTTGATTTGTAACATGTTAAGCACTATAGAGTTGTTACCCATTATTAACCTGGGAGGAACCTCGCCAGGGCTCCTTTAGGTAAAAACTGGAGGAGTTTAACCATGGCCAGGGCTATCGGTACCCGCAATATCTCATCATCTTTCGCATACTTCGACTTGTTAACCTTGTGCTGGTGATCTGTCTCTACCTGAAAGTTAAACCACAGTCAATGAAGATCGGATTGGAATTTTAATGCCCCTTGTCCACAATATTTTAGATATATCACAGCGACTAGTTAACCTTTTCAAACATACATCAAATCTGCGGCAGACGACTTTGAAAACATCAATGCAAAAACATGGAAAATCTCTATAAATGAAAGTATAAGTATCATATAAATGTCATTTTGAGCAATTTCTCTTCTTCTGCTACAATGTTTTCAAAATTAGTCTGCTGCATATGCATCAAAATGCATCTACAAGTGGGAAAGGATGAAACTAACTATGTCACAATGTGTTTCCTGACTCTGCACAGCAATCATCAACAAAACATTCTTTGAATGCAATGGTTTATCGTCCCACATGCACTTAAAGTCCATTTGTGGAAGACAGTGGTGCAGAAGTAGAGTGTCGGCCTCTAGTACCAAATGTCCCAGGTACTAGCCATGTGTTCAGCGGGTTCTGACTTTGGGAATTTACCACACAAAGGGCGCGAGTAAGTCTCCAGGAAACGGACATCGAGCGTGATTAATATTAGCTGAAAGCTTGCTTCGTAGTCAATGTAAAATAAATAAGTTTAAAGACCATTTGTGAAAGACAAATGAAGTAAGTCACAATAACTATTGTAACTCGCAGGAAAGAAATACAGCAAACCAGAATTTTGCTAGTGTATATATATAGCCTACTTCAATAGCTGAGGTAAATGACTTTTGAAAACATTGTGAGAAAGAGAAATTGCAAGTTATGAATTATTTTTCCATTTCTAACTATGTTTTAAATTCTCCATTATTAAAATGATATCGACTCATCTCTTCTCTTAAAAAAATGTTAAGAAAAGAGCCAACCTCTCTTGAATCATAAGTTATCATTCTTTCTGTCGTAATCATAAAATCAAACAATTATTTCTATAGTTTATGGTATTACTCCCCAAATTTATAAACAAGAGGCCCATGAGGGCCTATGCTCTACTGGTATGGTTCTTTGGTCATTTTCAATCCAGAGCATGTATGTATGGTGAAGATCGGATAGTAAATGGAGGCTCTTTTGTGTTCACAAGCTGTATTATAGCAATTTTGACAATTTCAAGGGCCATAATCCAGTCATGCATGGGCGGATCTGGCTGGTTTGCGAAAGGAACCGAGCTCTCATCAATATTTAACTACTATCTAAGTTTAGTGAAGATCGAATAGTAAATGGAGGCTCTATTGTGTTCACAAGCTGTATTATAACAATTTTGACAATTTCAAGGGCCATAATCCAGTCATGCAATGCACATCTGGCTTGTTTTCGAAAGGAACCGAGCTCTCATCAATATTTAACTCCTATTTGAGTTTGGTGAAGATTAGTTAGTAAATATAGAGCCTCTATTGTGTTTACAAGCTCAATTATAGCAATTTTGACAATTTCAAGGGCCATAATCCAGTCTTGCATGAGCGGATCTGGCTGGTTTGCAAAAGGAACCGAGCTGTCATCAATATTTAACTACTATTTAAGTTTAGTGAAGATCGAATAGTAAATGGAGGCTCTATTGTGTTCACAAGCTGTATTATATCAATTTTGACAATTTCAAGGGCCATAATCAAGTCATGCAAGGGCACATCTGGCTGGTTTTCGAAAAGAACCAAGCTCTCATCAATATTTCACTACTTTCTAAGTTTGATGAAGATCAGATGATAAATGGAGCCTCCATTGTGTTCACAAGCTCTATTATAGCAATTTTGACAATTTCAAGGGCCATAATCCAGTCTTGCATGGGCGGATCTGGCTGGTTTGCAAAAGGAATCGAGCTGTCATCAATATTTAACTACTATCTAAGTTTGGTGAAGATTGAATAGTAAATGGAGGCTCTATTGTATTCACAAGCTGTATTTGAGCAATTTTAACAATTTCAAATGCCATAATCCAGCCATGCAATGCACATCTGGCTTGTTTTTGAAAGGGACCAAGGTCTCATCAATATTTAACTCCTATTTCAGTTTGGTGAAGATTAGTTAGTAAATAGAGCCTCTATTGTGTTTACAAGCTCAATTATAGCAATTTTGACAATTTCAAGGGCCATAATCCAGTCTTGCATGGGCGGATCTGGCCGGTTTGCAAAAAGAATCGAGCACTCATGGATATCCTAATTACTGTATAAGTTTGATTGAGATACAATCAAAACTAAAGACTTTATCACATTCAAAAGCTCTATTATAGAAATTCTGACAATTTCAAGGGCCATAATCCCGTCTTTCATGGGCTGATCTGGCTGGTTTGCAAAGGGAACCAAGCTCTCATGAATACCTAACTACTGTGTAAGTTTAGTGAAGATCAGATAGTAAATAGAGCCTCTATTGTGTTCACAAGCTCTATTATAGCAATTTTGACAATTTAAAGGGCCATAATCCAGTCTTGCATAGGCAGATCTGGCTGGTTTGCGAAAGGAACCGAGCTCTCATGGATATCAAAGTACTGTATAAGTTTGATTGAGATTCAATCAAAACTGAAGACTGTATCACATTCACAAGCAATTGTTTATGGTCGCACGGATGCACACCACACCACGGCATAAGCTCTTCTGGCCTTTGGCCAGTAGAGCTAAAAATGATAGAAGTGTAACCCATTTTACCATAAACAACAGATATATTGGTTGTGTGAATAGCTTTAGACCCTTACATGAAACTGGTAGTGGACTGGATTGTTTTACCTTGTTCCACGTACCACACATCTACAGCCGACGGTTTGGAAAACAACTCTGCAAAATATTAACCCTTTCCCTCATATAGACACTTTTTGACGCCTCTGCAGCAGACAGCTTTTTTAAAACATGGCAACAAAAAGAAGAAATTGCTAAAAACAAGCAATTTCTCCTTTTGTCACCATGTTTTTAACTCTATTCAATTATTGTACTTTCATTTAAAGAGAGTTTCCAAAAAAAATTAAGGTGTGTTTTCAAAGTCGTCTGCTGCAGAGTTGTTGCATGTGGGAAAGGGTTAAAAAGCATACATATTGAAGTGTTGAAAGTGTTCTTCTTAAGGCTATTTTTGCTTTTGCAACAATATATTCAAAAGTATTCTGTAAGGATGAGAGAGTTTATTACATGTACTACTACATATTAGAAATTACCTTTTGAACTAGAATTTTCCTGAGCTGGAATATGAGCTTCTTTGAGATGATGAAATTAATTTTAGTAGCTACTTTCTCGGAGCAGGCTTGAACCCGTCTCTTACTCATATTTAGTCATATGACTCTGCAGATATTTCAATGTCTTGATATCATCCGCTAGTTTCACGCTTTATATCATACAATAAATCTGCTGCGGATGACTTTAAAAACATCTATGCAAAAGTATGAAACATGTTTATAGAAACTAGAATGGAGTGCTCCGCGGAGCAGTGTGTCACCTGCACCTGCTCATTCAAAGTGTGACGAAAACGTGTGACAGACAGACAGACAGACAGACAGATGGACTGACAGACAGACGCCGGACAAAAAAAAAGTAATCCCCAAGTGCCTACCATGCTATGCAGGGTGACACAAAAAGTAAGTAGGATTGAAAACATTGTGGCAATAAGGATAAATTGCTTATTTGCCCTTTTGCCAAAATGTTTTCAAAATTCATCTGCTGCAGATGCATCAAAAAGGGTCTGCAAATAGGAAAAGGTCAAACTTTAAGTATCAAATACATTTGATTGTAGATGAGAGATGCTCTTGGAAAACCAACCTTAAAGAATTGATGGTGATCATTGAAGATCCTGTTTAGCCTAGACTTTCCCAGCTTCAAAAAACATCTGATAAAAATCAACATTTGAATATTATAGTTGGGATATACAAACAGATCTTCACCCATGCATGTCATCAATGCAATTTAGTTAGTTTTGTATTAACCCTTTCCCTCATATAGACGCTTTCTGACGCCTCTGCAGCAGATGGCTTTTTGTAAACATAGTGACAAAAGAAGAAATTGCACAATACGTGCAATTTCTCCTTTTGCCACAATGTTTTCCACTTTTTGTCATAGGTTATCCATTCAATTATGGAGATTTTCTATGTTTTTGACAAAATACGTTCAAAGTCGTCTGCTTCAGAATTGCCGCATGAGGGAAAGGGTTAAGCATTGCTCATACCTGATTCTACATCTACCAACAACTAGTTTTGTAGTAAAAAGGAGGAAAACTATTATCATCAAACAAAAGTTGTTGTTTATTCTGTCACTGATTCATACAACTTGGCTAATTTTGAAAATATTTCAGAAATCAAGATATTAAATTATTTTTCATCAAGACTTTTTGAAGCGAATAATTTTAACAAGTAGTATATCAGGAGAATATTTATCCCTTTACCGCATACAACAAATCCAAAGAAAACTAGAACTATCACTGAAGATGATAAATACCCCCTAAACAGCACCTTGACCTACACCATAACTTAATAAGTAAAAGGGCCATAAAATAATATGCAATTGTAACCCCTTTAGGATATGCACATCTCCTCTTGGTATAGAAGCTTCATGTAAAATTTTATTGATTCCACCCAGTTTGTAAGAAATAGGCCGGACAAAATATGGCTTCCGACCGACAGACAGACAGCCCGACACAGTGACTCCTATATACCACCTCGTCTTCTAAGGGGGTATAATTAAATTATTTGAAGCAAATAACTATAACAAGTAGTATGTATATCAGTTGTTTTTTTCTGTCACTGATTCATACAACTTGGCTAATTTTGAAAATATTTCAGAAATCAAGATATTAAATTATGTTTCCTCAAGACTTTTTGAAGCAAACAACTTTAACCCTTTCTCTCATACAACAATTCTGCAGCAGACGACTTTGAACATATTTTATCAAAAAAAAGGAAAATCTATAATTGAATGGATAATCTATGACTAAAAGTGGAAAACATTGTGGCATAAGGAGAAATTGCTTGTTTTGAGCAATTTCTTCTTTTGTCACCATGTTTTCAAAAAGCTGTCTGCTGCACAGGCGTCAGAAAGCCTCTATATGAGGGAAGGGGTTAACACGTAGTATATCAGGTGAATATTTATCCCTGTACCACATACAACAAATCTGAAGAAAATGACAAGTAGGCAAAATTTAGAAAATATCTATAAATAGAAATTTTAATTTATAATGTTGAATAGAATGATTAAACAAGACTTACCGACGAAGGAGGGAAGTTGAAGTTTAATCCAAATTTTATCGTCTGCAAACTCCAAAAGGGCTTACACAGAGATGACGTAGCTCATTACTCATGAATATCAGTCTTTAGAGTCCAAATGATGTCCAATTCCGAGAACAAAATGTTCTTCAAATTATGACATCATAAACAAGATGTGTTTGTGAAACACTGATGCCCCCGAATGGCAACATCTAGATCAAGGGTCAAGGTCGCAAGATCAAAAATGTTGGTACTGACAGAAAGGTTATGTCACAAGGAATACACATGTGAAATATGGTAGCCGTACCTGTTATGGTTCAAAAGTAGTGGTCAAGGTTAAAGTTTTTTTCGAGAATGGCAACATCTAGGTCAAAAGTCAAGGTCGCAAGGTCAAAAATTTTGGTACTGACAGAAAGGTCATGTCACAAGGAATACATATGTGAAATATGGTAGCCGTACCTGTTATGGTTCAAAAGTAGTGGTCAAGGTTAAAGTTTTTTTCGTGAAGACAGACAGGCCAAAAACTAGATGCTCACCGGTGATTCCGGCGGCATAAAAAGGTTGAACAAAGAAATCCAACTAACAAGGGCTGGGAGGGAGGGTGTGTAATACCGTTTAGAGTTGGCAGACGATATCCCTCCTTCGTCGGTAAGTCTTGTTTAATCATTCTATTTTACCGTCTGCATAACTCCAAATAGGGCTCCACAGAGATTTTAGAGACATTTCTCTGAGTAAACCAAATAATCATACATGTATGAAATATTACCAGCATGATTGCAAGTTACTAAAAAGAAAACAATGTACTGATTCTGTGAACAACTGTATTTCAATATAAATCATCGGCATAATGGTACAAAACTGTTATATAGAAGCTAAGACTATTAATACTAACTATTATCGTATACACATAAAACATAAAATAGTTCAACCCTTGGTAAGCCTTCAAAGATGGCTTCATTTCAAAATACTCATTTGAATAGAAGGACCCCTATTTAATTATATTTCTTTATCATAAAATTTTGAAAATGTTGAAACATTACTCCAGCCAGCTGTTTGAAATAAATTTTGTATTGGAATACCCCGCGACTTCGCAGAACTAGATGCAGCTGATCGTATACTATGTGGACCATAATGACGAAATACGCCTGCTTTCTGAAAGAACATTCTGATCCATCGACTGACAGTTGCGTTAGTAACAGCCCTATGAGGTTTTTGAATGCTAATAAGTAGTTTATTATCTGCTCTGAGGCGTTTGGTTCGTTGAAGGTACTCCTTGAAAACAGTGACAATGCATATTTTCTTATTACAATTATATGCTTTAAGTATTAATGGGCCAGGGTGCTTACCCGGCTTTGTCCGTTTTAGTAAGTGATTAACATTTACAATCATAATATCCGTCCCCAATGAAATATCTTCAATACAAATTAAATGTAATGTCTGACATCGTTGAGCAGTCAGTAATAGAAAGAGAACTGCCAGTTTACTAGACAAAACTATCAACGATAAATCAGATGGCATGTCATTTATGAAGTCTAGAACTTGTTGAACGTCCTAGATCTTGTTATATTTGGGCAATGCTGGTCTTAATTCAAAAATACCCTTCATGAACTTATTTATAACTTTGCAATTTGTAAATTCTAGCCCAGAACAAATATTAACCAACTGATTGATAGCTGATCTTGCAGTATTGATGGCACTATATCCTAACCCAGTCTGATAAAGTATTGTTAAGAAGGTTATAACCTGGGAAGGTTTTGGTGAAAAAGGATTAATTTCCCTTTTGTTGGCGTGTTTTATCCATTTATTTAAATAAACTGAATATGTTCTTTTTGTGGATGTCCTCCATGCCGCAAGAATTATGTCAGGCAAATCATTTTGAATGTTTTGTCTGCGTAATGCTTTCCGGATATACGAAAACACCCGAGTTTCAATGGGTGTTTGGCTTCTGGCCTGTGATGAAGTAGCAGAATATCCTTTGCTGGAGGTAGGAGATGCCAATTCTGGCATAGAAGTTTCAGAAGGTGAGGCCACCCGGACTCATGTGTCTGCCAAACCGGTGCTACCAAGACCACTTCTGCCTGGTCTAATTGAACCTTTTGTAGGATTCTCGGAATCAAACTGAAAGGAGGGAACATATAAAGTAATGCAGAGTTCCAATTCATGGTAAATGCATCGATTGCCAATACTCCATGATCTGGATAAAAAGATACATAATCTTTAAGTTTGACATTCAGCCGGGATGAAAACATATCAATTTTCATCTCTATATAAATGCATTGAATTTTTTGAAAGATTGATTGATCCAACGACCATTCCAGATCATCTTTGTAATTTCTTGACAATTTGTCTGCCTCTGCGTTTACATGACCTGGAATATGAGCAGCACTGATGTGAATCTTTCTTGAAATGCACCATAGCGAAAGGTCACGTGAAATCTTGTTTAAATCTGTTTTTTACCACCAAATTTGTTAATATATGAACATGTGGTGGTATTATCACTCAAAATTCTGATATGTGAATTAACCTTCTTATCAGCCAATGCCATAATACCAAGTGCGCTTGCTTTTAGATCTAATACATTAATATGTAACAACTGTTCTTCTGATGACCACACTCCTTTAGTGAACTGATTTTCTGACTTAATATCTGCACCCCATCCTTTGAGGCTACTATCACAAGTCATGATAAAATCAGGGTTTCTTTCTGTTACAAATGTAAATTCCTTTCCTAAATGATGTACCCACCAACTTATATGGAACTTTGCATTTTCAGTTACTTTCATAAAAGCATTATAATTTCCCCTTTTCCAATTGAGATTTGTCTCTTATTTGTTCCAGAGGTTTGTAATAGAGTGGTGCATATCTGACACCTGGCTCACAAGCAACTAACATGCCAATAAGCTGAGCAAAAGCTATTATTGTAATAAACTTGACATTGCAAATACTGATACATAATTTAATTACTTTTCCACTTTTTCTTTTGTAGGCCTTACTGTTATCGTTTCTGAACAGAGTATGAAACCAACAAAAACAATTTGTTTACATGGTACCAAAACAGATTTATCTGGGTTTATGGTTAACCCTAACCTGTCCATTAGGCTTACTGTGGCAAAAATATTATTTTCATAGTCTTGGTAGGTTTGTCCTTGTAGACAGGAGTCATCAATGGAAGCAGTGCTTATATGTCCCAGTTGTCGCAAAACAGAAAACACTGGTTTTAGGATTTTTGTAAACACTCTTGGTGCAGTGGCGAGACCCATGACTAAGCATATGAACTGATACTTTTGTCCAATATGCCAAAATCTGAAAAAATGCCTATCATTTTCTATAATTGGAATAGAGTAATAGCTTTCAGATAAATCTACTGACACAAAGTAACAATTTCGCCTCATTGAGTTGATGGCATGATGTAAAGTTTCCATTTTGAAATGAATAGGATTTACATTCTCATTAAACTGTTTTAAATTTAAAATGACCTTATTGTCCTTCTTTGGCCTAATGAAATATTTTAAACAAATTCTCCAGGTAAATGTGTATTTGGTACTTCTTCAATAATATTACATTTCAAAAATCTTTTGAGTTCTTTTTCAATTTTGCACTGGTCATCTGTACTGAATTTGATTTGCTTTGGGACACAAGTTTGACATGGTAATTCATTAAGTTCAACATAGTAGCCCTGAATAGTTTCTAATATCCACTTATCAGTTGTCAGTTTCTTCCATTCATTTAAGTATTTGCGAGTTTTGCCAGCCGTGAAATTAATGGTAGTGTTTTTCAATTGGTACGTAAACTTACCAATACTTACAGTATGTGAATTTATGCATAGGGCTTCCTTTGCTTGGCCGAATTGGTGTAATTTTTCTTGTAACCTCTGGAGGTTTGTCCCGATTTCTTGTACTTCCATTGGTTGTTGTACTGAGAGGTGGGGTGTCTGTTTCCCATAGCTTGTTTTTCCCCCCCCTCGTTTGTATAAAAAAGACTTCTGTCCAGAAGTTTGACCTTTTGAAGTCATTTGGATCGCTTTTGATGTGTCTTTTTCGTCTGGTCAGCCAAGTTATCCCCAAATAAGCCTGTTGCCGAGATCAGCTGGTCGTCAGTACACAGACATCTAAATTTTGGGAAAAGTTCTTTCTTGACGAGTTCCCTTCTGTGAACATTAATCTTGTTAATTTCACTGCACATCATTTTTATCGCATCCCCTATGAACTTCTTCAACAAATCAACATCTGGTGTTTAATTTATGCATAACTGTCAGTTTTTGGTCATTCAGACTGATCTTCAATCGCATATCCTCTGAGAGCGAAAAATTTATAGGAAATCTCATTGCATTTCTGTAGCATTCAGCTGATTTCGAGTGTAACCCACTCGATTCGCCATTCAGGCGAACTATCGAGAACAAAGGCACGTAGGCAAGACTCAAGAAAGACTAAAAATAGCTTACCTGAGGTAGTAATCAAGACACGTCATTTGAACCTTGAAGTAAAGGCGGGAAAATAAAACTAAAAGCCTGTGAATACAATAGATATTAAATAGAAATTTTAAGTAGTTTGGACCCTAATTTAGTGACTGTTTATCCAGTAAGATTTTCCTTCAATTTGGCCTAGTGACCTAGTTTTTGACCCGGCATAACCCATATTCGAACTTGACCTAAATATTTGTAAGACAAACATTCTGACAACATTTCGAACTGCTGAAGCAAAAATTGCGGCCTCCTGAGTGTTAACAAGACTTTCCTTCAATTTGACCTAGTGACCTACTTTTTGACCCGATGTGACCCATGTTTGAACTTGACCTACACATCATCAAGACAAACATTCTGCTAAAGTTTCAAATGGCCTCAAGATTGTTAACAAGATTTCCCTTCAATCCGACCAAGTGACCTAGTTTTTGACCTCATATGGCCCAGTTTCGAACTTGTCCAAGATTTTATGGAGATGAACGTTCTGATAAACTTTCATGAAGATTGGATGCAAAAAGTAGCCCGTACAGTGTTAACAAGCTCAAATGTTGACGACGCACGACAGACGGACAAAATGTGATCACAATAGCTCACCTTGCACTTCGTGCATAGGTGAGCTAAAAAGGAGACAGCTTCATATCAAACTTGGAATTTGAAAGATCAAAGTGAAACGCATTTAAAATGGATACAATCACTCTAAAAATCTCATTATATATATATAAGACTGAATTATTTTCCCCCATTTATTTCTTTAAACAAGAGGGCCATGATGGCCCTGGAATCGCTCACCTGATTTTTTTTGTTCACTTTAGCTATATAAGCCCCACCCCCTGGCAGCCATAGTTTCCAACCAATCAACTTGGCTTGGAGGAATCTGATAGAGGGTCACCCTAGGAACATTTCTACAAAATTATTTGAAAATCGGCCAGCCACTTTTGAAGGAGAAGATTTTTTAAGTTTTCACTATAGCCATATAATGCAAAATAGCCCTGCCCACTGGCGGCCATGTTTTTTGACCAATCAACATGGCTTGAAGGAATCTGAAAGTGGGTCATCCAAGGAACATTTCTACAAAATTATTTGAAAATAGGCCGGATACTTTTGGAGAAGAAGATTTTTTAAGTTTTCTCTATAGCCATATAAGGCAAAATAGCCCTGCCCCCCCCTGGCAGCCATGTTTTTTGACCAATCAACTTGGCTTGAAGGAATCTGATAGAGGGTCATCCAAGGAACATTTCTACAAAATTATTTGAAAATCGGCCTGACACTCTCGGAGGAGAAGATTTTTTAAGTTTTTACACTATAGCCATATAAGGCAAAATAGCCCCCCCCCCCCCTGGTGGCCATGTTTTTTGACCAATCAACATGGCTTGAAGGAATCTAATAGAGGGTCATCCAAGGAGCATTTCTACAAAATGATTTGAAAATCTGCCAACCAGTTTTGGAGAAGAAGATTTTTTAAGTTTTCACTATAGCCATATAAGGCAAAATAGCCCTGCCCCCCTGGCGGCCATGTTTTTCGACCAATCAACATGGCTTGAAGGAATCTGATAGTGGGTCACTTAAGCAACATTTCTACAAAATTATTTAAAAATCGGCCTGACACTTTCGGAGGAGAAGATTTTTTAAGTTTTCACTATAGCCATATAAGGCAAAATAGCCCCGCCCCCCTGGTGGCCATGTTTTTCGACCAATCAACATGGCTTGAAGGAATCTGAAAGTGTGTCACATTTCTACAAAATTATTTGAAAATCGGCCTGACACTTTCGGAGAAGAAGATTTTTTAAGTTTTCACTAGTTTTTTCCGTTTCATTGCCATGGCAACCAGAATTCTGCATGGATCACAAAAAATTTAAGGAATTCTGGTGAGGACATTGAGAGGATGCTTTCTGTGAAGTTTCATCCCAGTTGCCCCACCGGTTACAGAGGAGAAAATGTTGACGGACGCCGGACATAGGGCGATCACAATAACTCACCTTGACCACTTCGTGCACAGGTGAGCTAAAAATAATGGTTTTCTTATTAAACCATGCAAATAACCTTTTTTTTCTCCAGATAAGGATAAATTAAAGTATAGTACAGTTTCAACAATATTTCAATCATATCTCCACAGCCCATTCATCTAACTCACTATACTTTTAATCCTTTCCCACATACAACAATTCTGCAGCAGAGTTGAAAGCTATAAAAGATAGCTGAATTGTTAAATAAAGTTGAAAACATTGTGGCCAAAAGGAGAAATTGCTCATCATGAGCAATTTCACCTTTAGCCACAATGTTTTCAAAAGTTATCTGCTGCTATTGCGTTAAAATGTGTCTGCAGGTGGAGAAAGGGTTAACATGCAAGTTAGACCCGACAACAAGATAACTACCCACATATACTATTTTAAGCCCATTGGTTGAAGATCAATGCCGCTAGTCACAATCATAGAGAAGAATAAAAGCCCAACAGGGGTTCCGACTGATGACCTTCTGATTTATATTCCTTGTGGTTACCAATTCAGCTATAACCTTTTTTCTTTTTAACTTCCTTATGGTGGTCAGTTCACCTACTGATGTGTTTCCTAGCTTTCTCTCCCCAGTACTCCACACAACATACTTTCCAAGCAACTGGCTGCTTTTCCACATAGACTGTTAGAATTTTCAAGGATCATGACATGATGTAGTCAAAACCCTACCTAACAATCAACCTCAGATTGTCTGGTCTTTAAGGGATGAGTTGTATAATGATGTAGTCAAAACCCTACCTAACAATTAACCTCTGATTGTTAGGTCTTTTAGGGATAAACTATATTTAATGATGTCGTCAAAAACCTACCTAAAAATCAACCTCCGATTCTCTGGTCTTTTAAGGATAAGTTGTATATAATGATGCCATCAAAAACCTACCTAATAATCAACCTCAGATTGTCTGGTTTTTAAGGGATAAGTTGTATATAATGATGCCATCAAAAGCCTACCTAACAATTAACCTCTGATAGTCTGGTCTTTTAGGGATAAGTTGTATATAATGCTGTAGTTGAAAGTAGTAGTATTTCCATGGCAACTGTCGACAGATAACCCTAAAAGCATCGACAGCAGTGTCCTGGAGAGCATTGTATTTCTTGTAGTGGTCAGTGAGAAAGGAGCTGACCAGTGGGAGGAAGTAGTTGAGCAATGTGTTACTCTTGATCTCGTGTTTACCCAGATGTTTGATGAGTCTATCATTACTCGTGATCTCTTGTGCATCTGAAACAGTCAACATGATATACCGTATATCCCCGGCCATAAGTCGAGTTTTTGAGACTCAAATTTTGGTGTTGAAGTAGGGACTCGACTTATGGCTGAATGACAAAGTCAAATTAAGAAAAAAAGAGAATTTCGGAGAAGTTTTGGGGGAAAATATTAGGTTGGGTAAAAATCCTAGATTGTTTTGTGTTGGAATATAAAGTTACTTTTTTACGAACATTGATTTTTATAATTATAAAAATCTTACCATCTTATAATTAAAAGTAATCCAAATTTCACAAATTGTAGGTTTCTTTATTTCTAAAGACATGTTTAATTCTTGTTTTTATTTCACAGTTTGTGTAAACATCAAAGACACGAATTCGTGACTGCAACGGACACGTGGTCTAACGAGGCCAATCAAAATTATTATTTGTCTGAGTAGATAGCTTACAATAAAGCGATAATTAAATGCCTTCACACTTCCATATATTTATGTCTTTATGAGTTTTCATGTTTCCCCCCAATCCCGTGTTTGTGTTATTTATTTACTCCACTTTATTCCCGTGTTTGGTTAAACAATCATTAATAATCAACAAGGTTTACTTTCAGTTAACAAATTACAACGACGTAATTAATGTCAAAATCAATTATATATCGTGACGAATTACTGCATAAATGTAGTGTAAAACACAAGATTATTTGATATTGGCCTAAGCGGTTAACTTTTAAACTGCTTTCCAATTTCATCGACCGTATCTAGGGTGGTTGCTAACGCATGACGTAATCTGCACCTGTCCCCTGTGTAGAATGTAGGACAGCGTGTCGTGTATTGGAATCTGACTTTACAATTATAAGTTAAATATGACTGGATTATATGAAGTGTTCTTTACGGTTAGAATCATAAAACTTAAACTTAATCATATTTTTAACAAAAGTTGCAATATGGGATGTGAAATTTAAAGAAATAAATACTATTTTCTTTAATGAAAAAAACCACATTTATTTCAGTAACGTATTCCACTTCTTTTATGGCAACTTTTGTTAAAAAAATGGTAAAAATTTAATATTTCATGATAGCACTGGTCCGAAATTTTTAAAAAGTCGACCCTCGACTAATGGCTGAGAGTAACCTCAAAACCACCGAAATTGGGGTCAAAATGGACCCTCGACTTATGGCCGAAGTAGACTTATGGCTGAGGATATACGGTACATCATAACACTCTTGGAGATCGCCTCTGTTAACCCTTTCCGACAAGTTGCAACAACTCTGCAGCAGACGAATTTCAAACAAGAGGGCCATGATGGCCCTATATCGCTCAACTGATTTAATAGAACTTCAATATTCTTCAAAGTTTTTACTCTATACATATAAGGAAAACAAGCAACCCCCATGGTGGCCATATTTTTCAGTGGATCGGATTTATTTGAATAACCTTGGAAGAAGGTCACCCAAGTAACATAATTGTGCCAAATAATTTTTAATTCAGGCAGGTGCTTTTGGACAAGAAGATTTTTAAAGTTTTAACCATGCACATATAAGGGAAACAAGCTTCGCCCCCTGGTGGCCATGTATTTCAACGGATCGAAAATATTTGAACAATCTTGGTAAAGGGTACCCCAAGGAACATTTGTTCAAAATAATTTTCAAATCAGGCCAGTACTTTTGGACAAGAAGATTTTTAAAGTTGTAACAATGCACATATAAGGAAAACAAGCTTCGCCCCCTGGTGGCCATGTATTTCAACGGATCGTAAATATTTGAACAATCTTGGTAAAGGGTGCCCCAAGGAACATTTGTTCAAAATAATTTTCAAATCAGGCCAGTACTTTTGGACAAGAAGATTTTTAAAGTTGTAACAATGCACATATAAGGAAAACAAGCTTCGCCCCCTGGTGGCCATGTATTTCAACGGATCGTAAATATTTGAACAATCTTGGTAAAGGGTGCCCCAAGGAACATTTGTTCAAAATAATTTTCAAATCAGGCCAGTACTTTTGGACAAGAAGATTTTTAAAGTTGTAACAATGCACATAAAAGGAAAACAAGCTCCGCCCCCTGGCGGCCATGTTTTTCAACAGATAAAAAATATTTGAACAATCTTGGTAAAGGGTGCCCCTAGGAACATTTGTGCAAAATAATTTTCAAATTGGGCCAGTACTTTTGGACGAGAAGATTTTTAAGGTTTTAACAATGCACATATAAGGAAAACAAGCTCCGCCCCCTGGCGGCCATCTTTTCATTGGATGGGAAATATTTGAACAATCTTGGTTAGGGGTGCCCAAAGGAATATTTGTGCAAAATAATTTTCAAATCGGGTCAGTACTTTTGGACAAGAAGATTTTTAAAGTTTTAACAAATGCACATATAAGGAAAACAAACTCCGCCCCCTGGCAGCCATGTTTTTCATCGGATCGGAAATATTTGAACAATCTTGGTAGAGGGTACCCCAAGTAACATTTGTGTAATATAATTTTCAAATCGGGCCAGTAATTTTGGACAAGAAGATTTTTTAAGATTTGGCAATTTTCCCCTTTTCTGATGCCGCAGCAGCCAAAGTTCTACTTGGAATTAAATTCTTTGAACAACTTTGAAAGAGAACTACCTAAGGACCATTCCTGTGGAGTTATTTTGAAATATGTCCATTGGTTTAGTAGAAGAAGTCATTTGTAGGAAATTATTAGCAGACGGACAGACGACGACGACAGTACATACCCAATTTTGTTTTGGAAACTCCCTTTAACCCTTTCCCTCATACGACAATTCTGCAGCAGACTACTTTGAACATATTTTGTCAAAAAGTAGAAAATCTCTACAATTGAACAGATAACCTTTTACTAAAAATAGAAAACATTGTGGCAACAGGAGAAATTGCTTGTTTTGAGCAATTTCTTCTTTTGTCACTATGTTATCAAAATGCCGTCTGCTGCAGAGGAGTCAGAAAGCGTCTATATGAGGAAAAGGGTTAAATGAAAGTAAAATATTTGAATATAGTTGAAAACATGGCGACAAAAGGAAAAATTAGTTGTTTTGAGCTTTTCTGCTGAACAATAAAAACAAAATGACAGTAAGTGAAAGTGAGAACAGATGAATGAGAAGAGATCCCTATGTGTCTCCCTCTCAAGTCAGGTAAAACAAAAAGGTTCCACTTACAGCATAAAAGGGGTCCTCCATCTGTGACAATTCAGACAGAACTCAGATCCTTCTTTGTTCACTTATATTTTACCCTTTCCCACATGCAGACAACTTTTGAAAACAGGTTGTATGTCTAAGACTAGTGATTGCAGCATATAATGCAGTTTTCAATAGTATCAGCTGCATCACTGCGGGCAGTTCACCTAACAGGTGTTTCCTGCCTTTCTCCCAACTATAAGACAACATTCCTTCCAGCTACCTGGGTACCTTCCCACATAGGACTATTTTGCCCATTGATGGAAGACGAATAAAGCATCATTCGTCTTCCATCAATCCGTAAATCTTTACTCTATTCATTTATCGGCCAGAAAGAAAGGCTGGGCAGAGGCTCAAACATGTCTTTGTTCACGTTACACACCAAAGACTAATACGAAAAAACCCCATGAATGGGTTTTTTCGCTTATAGTTAACGGGTGTGAGATTTTTTTTTTTTTTTTTTTTTTTCAATAACCCATGAAGCTTTCTGAAATGAAACTGGCCAAATCCATGGGGGCCGCCATTTTGGGTATGTATAAAATGAGCCGAGAAACACGGATTGAAAAAAAATTATTGTCGTCTTTTTAATATTTTTTTTTTAAATCGATATTTTGGGTATGTATAAAATGACACGAAAAACACGGATTTTTTAAATTATTGTCGTCTTTTTAATATATATTTTTTTAAATCGATATTTATTAAAGTGCTGTGTTTTGGGGGAATTAACATTAAAAATAAATGGAACTCTGTAAGAAATATGTTTTCCCGTTCGTCAAAAAAAACGACAGCATTAGACTTCTACGCCTGAACCTAAATGTTGACTGTATCGTAGCCAAAGAAGGACGTGACGTCATTTCCGTAACACGTTTCCCGCAAAAAAGTGGTATCAACATGAAATACCCCAAATTCCTATACAAGAGCTATTTATCAAACATTGTTGCAAAAGGATAACTTTCTCATACGGAGCAATTGTTCTTTTAGCGACAATCTTTAACTAAATCGTCTGTTGCAAAGGCCTCAGAAACCGTCTCTAATAGGGAAAGGGTTAAGCAGAAATGTGACCCCTTACATCATTTGTTCCAGTCATATTGACTGGTTGAAAAAGGCAGTTGCCAGGTGGCATCAGCAAAGAGCTGATCTTTTTGCTTCTTTACCATAATGCAGGTGATCGATTTAGGATCATCTTGGCCATCATGTTTTAACCTCGTTCATTATAAATGTATTCCTTGATGTTCTGAAAGTCTTTACTTTATCATTTTCTGTTCGTAATAATAGACGACAGCAATACGAATTCCATATATTTTTTGATAATGCACGAAACATGACATTAACATTAGTATTGTCTAGTCAATTACTTATAAATCCTTTTTTATGTCCAAAGTATGCTCTTTAATTTTTGTTTATAATTATCTTGCGTTTTTTTCGTAAATAGGTAGTACCTATAGATATATTATATACATGTATTTCAAACAACAAACCTGTATGTGTTTTATGTTTTCATAGAAGTCAGCTTCAGGGTCTGTAGTGTCTCTTAGCTCCTTTAATTCATCATATGGTTGAACCTCTTTAAACGTATCAACTAATGAGGCCAAAACCACAACATACTCGTGTCTCACAACCTGCAACAATAAAACATTAATCAAACATTACAAAGCTCATCCTCCTTTCAGCTTAACCTTTTCCGACTTGCAGATGTATTTTGACTTATCTACAGCAAACAACTTTTGAAAACATTGTTGCAAAAGGAAACATTGCCAGTAACAATCTATTTCTCATATTGCTGAAATGTTTTCAAGTCTTTTCAATAATTATATGTTGGGCCGCGATAGCTCCAGCAGGCCACTTTTGAAATCTCAGTGGCTAAAGGAAATAATGTCACAATGTTTTCAAAGTTATTCAATAAATATTTTTTTTCATTTAAAGAGATTTCTCATATCTTTGCCAATAATGTAGGAAAGGGTTAATTTCAGTTAACTCTTTTCCTCATACAACAATTCTGCAGCAGACGACTGTGAACATATTTTGTCAAAAATCAGAAAATCTCTATAATTGAATGGATAACCTATGAATAAATTGCTGGTTTTGAGCAATTTCTTCTTTTTGTCACTTTGTTTTCAGAAAGCTGTCTGCTGCAGAGGCGTCAGAAAGCGTCTATATGAGGGAAAGGGTTAATATACATGTTCATCACACTCGCCATTTGAAACTAGAAAGCAACCCAAGCATCCACTGATGCGTCATAAGTGCAACTTTAACCCTTTCCCTCATACGACAACTCTGCAGCAGACGACTTTGAACATATTTTGTCAAAAAATAGAAAATCTCTATAATTGAATGGATAACCTATGGCTAAAAGTGGAAAACATTGTGGCAAAAGGAGAAATTGCTGGTTTTGAGCAATTTCTTCTTTTGTCACTATGTTTTCAAAAAGTCGTCTGCTGCAGAGAAAAGGTTAATCAATGCACTTGTTGGACTTTGTATTCATACCTTGTTGTTCTCTAAATTTTCTAGAAAACTAGTTGAGAACAGCCACTAGAGGGGACTTAATACATGGGCAAACTGTTTCGAGGGGATATAATTGATACTATACTTGAACAAGTACACTAATAGAAAAAGTCTCATACTTCCACCAGATTATAGAAATCATATCAATATTATTAAGTTTCATTTCGAACCTTTGAAAACCATAGTGGTTCACTCTAGATATATTTTCCAGTATACTTTTTATAAAAAAATATTTTTAGTTTCTTTTTCTTGCATCTCCAGTGACAAATTAAGTGTGTCTGATCAAACGCGCAGTCACACTTGAGTTTTACCATCCGGCTATATATTTTATAAACCCAAATGCATCTTCTAACAAAAACATAGAAATGCAGATTCACTAGTGGCAGGCAGGATGCAGTATGTCTTTAACCTTTTCCCACCTGCAGATGCCTTTTGTCGCATCTGCAGCAGACAATTTTTGTTGACATGTGGAAAAGAAGAAAATGCTTATGATGAGCAATTTCTTCTTTAACAACAATGTATTTGTTAGCTGCTGCAGAGGTCTCAAAAGGTGTCTGTATGTGGGGAAGATTGATTGATTAGGGTTTAACGTTGTTTTCAACATTTTTTCAGTCATATGATAGGGAACCAGTTCACCTACTCATGCGTTTCCTGGTTTTCCCACACTAGTACACCACGCAACATTCTTTCCAAGCAACTGGCTGCTTTTCCACATATACTGTTAAACAGACCGTTGGTGAAAGACGAATGACGCAAGTCACAGTGACTTTTGTCAAACGTCAGAAAGAATGTTGGCCAAGCTGGGATTCAAACTCACAACCCCTGCATTGACAGCCCTTGTCGCTACCGGAAGAGTTATGTGATACAACTAAAATGATGTGATTGACTTCTTACCTCCAAGCGATTATGAAGACCTGTTTTGACCTCTTGAAATAGACAGTCTATTACAACAGTCCTATAGGCATAGTCATCGTAGTCTAGGTTACCAAACTGGGTTACTACGGTTACCAGACAGTTGGTTGATGCATCACGAAGGGACATATCTTCAGTCTAAAAAGAAAGCAATCAATTGTATAGCATATTTTCTTGAAATATTTTAAACGTTTGCACATCCAAATTCTGTTAACTTTTTCCAGTATAATTTTGAATTTTTGTCGGAAAATCATAAATCTTGCTTGAGAACATTTTGTAGAATTAGCCCTTTCCCACATACACAAAATCCTGAGCATATGACTTTGAAAACATCTAGGCAAAAATATGGAAAGTTTTAATTTATGAAAGAGTATTTATTGAATGGACGTAAAAACATTGTGGCAAAATGAAATATAATGATTGATTGATTGATTGATTGGGGTTTAACGCCGTTTTTAACAATTTCTCAGTTATATCACGGCGGCCAGTTCACCTACTCATGTGTTTCCTGGTTTTCTCATACCAGTACTCCACACAACAATCTTCCCAAGCAACTGGCTGCTTTTCCACATAGACTTAGCCCATTGGTGGAAGATGAATGACGCTTGTCACATTGATTTTTGTCAATCGTCAGAAAGAAAGTTGGCCGAGCAGGGATTCGAACTCACAACCCACGGATTGACAGCCCGTGTCGCTACCGGGGCTCGGCCAAAATGAAATGAAAAAGAAATTTCATCATTTACTACAATAATTGCCAAAGATGTCAGCTGCAGAGCGGTTTGCATGTAAGAAAGAGTTAAAAGATACACTGAAGATGTTTTACAAAATATGTCATATGATCAAATATTGAAATTGCATACAGCACAAAAATGAAAAGTGCATTATATGAAAATTCAAATTATTTTTGTTTCACATTTAAGGCTGAAAGGATGCAGTTTATGGATTAAGATAAATATGTATTTCAAAAACTTTTTATAACACACCACCTTAGACTTAAGACTTATTTAACTTTATTGGGAAGGGTTGTATAATGTTTCAATGGAATGCATTAAGTAGTTACTAAGATATGGACTCTTAATATAGTTGCACACAAACATTTAACCATAATTTCTAAGTAAAAAAAGGGCAACAATTTGCACCATATGCGGTATAGAGTTATCTTAATTGGTTGTGTTTCAATACAATGCTTCAAGTTGTCACTGAGATTACACTCTAAATGTAGATGCAAAACTTTTACCAGAATTTCTAAGTCCAAAAAGGGCCATAACTTGCATAAAATGCTAAATAGCGTTATTGTATTTAATCTTTTACATATGTGTGATGGTTGGGAAGGGCTGTAAAACGTTTCAATGCAATGCATCAAGTACTAGTAGTTACTAAGATATGGTCTCTTAATGTAGTTGCATGCAAAACTTTAACCAGAATTTCTAAGTAAACAAGAGGGCCATGATGGCCCTAGATTGCTCACCTTATTTATGCAATGTACTGCAATGCATAACACATCAAGACAATTATTCTGAATGCAACCTCCACAGTGTTAACAAGATTTTCTTTCATTTGGCCTAGTAATCTATATTTTTTTTTACTTGATATGACCCATATTCCAACATGGACTAGATATCATCAAGTAAAAAATGCGGCCTCTGGAGTTTGAACAATATTTTCCTTTATTGACCTTGTATAACCCATATTCAACTTTGACCTAGATATCATTCAGCTCAACATTCTGACAAAATTTCATACTTGTTCCTTCGATTTGGCCTAGTGACTAGTTTCTAACCGGGCATGAACCATATTCAAACTTGACCTTGATATATTTAAGACAAACATTCTGACAACATTTCAAACTGCTGAAACAAAAATAGCAGCCTCTAGGGTGTTAACAAGATTTTCCTTCAATTTAACCTAGTTACCTACTTTTTGGCCCAACATGACCCATGTTCAAACTTGACCTAGATATCATCAAGACAAACATTCTGATAAAGTTTCAACATGCTCAAATTGAAAATGTGGCCTCTACAGTGTTAACAAGATTACCTTTCAATTTAGCCTAGTGACCTGGCTTGACCCATATTAGAACCTGGCTTAGATATCATTCAGTTCAAGATTCTGACCAAATTTTAAGCTGCTAAAGCAATAAATGTGGCTTTTACAGTATTAACAAGATTTCCCTTCAATTTGGCCTAGTGACCTAGTTTCTGACCCAATACGACCCGTATTCAAACTAATTGACCTAGACATTTTTAAGACAAACATTCTGACAAAATTTCAAACTGCGGTCTCTGGAGGGTTAACAAGATTTCCCTTCAATTTAACCCGACATGACCCATGTTCAAACTTGACCTACATATCATCAAGACAAACATTCTGATAAAGTTTCAATATGCTCAAGTTGAAAATGTGGCCTCCATAGTGTTAACAAGATTTCCCTTCAATTTGACCTAGTGACCTAGGTTATGACCTCATATGGCCCAGTTTCGAACTTGTCCAAGATTTGATGGAGATAAATGTTCTGATAAACATTCATGCAGATTAGATGCAAAATGTAGCTTGTAGTGTGTTAACAAGAGCAAATGTTGACGACGCACGACGGACGGACACCGGACAAAATGTGATCACAATAGCTCACCTTGCACTTTGTGCATAGGTGAGGTAAAAAAACTTCAATAGTTGTTAATGTTTTTACTCTATACATATAAGCAAATTGAGCTCTGCTCCCCTGGTTGCCATGTTAATTAACTGATGAGTATTTAGTCACTCAAGGAACCTTTGTGCCAAATTATTTCAAATCCCCCCATTCTTTTTATCAATAAGATTTCTAAAGTTTTCATTATATATATACATATAAGGAAACAATCTCCCACCCCCTGGTGACCATGTTTATAAACGGATCTGAATAATTTCCACAATCTTAGAATGTCACCCAATGGACATTTGTGCAAAGTATTTTCAAATCTGGCCAGAGTGCTTTTGTACAAGAAGTTACTTAAGTTTCGACTCTATAGTCTATATACATATAACGAAAACAAGCACCGCCCCCTGGCTGCCATGTTTGTTATCAGATCAGGAAAATTTCAACAAACTTGGAAGAGGGTTGCCCAAGTATAATCCATGCCAAAATTATTTACAAATCAGGCAGTAGTACTTTTTTCACAAGCAGATTTCTTAAATTATACACAATGGGAAAGGGTTAAAAAGATAAAAGTTTTCGTCTAACTGGAACATTGGTATAAGAAAAGTGAAACTCAATAGATCACTGACCTTTGAATACGTAATTCAAAATAAGTAAATAAGAGTACCTTCGTTATGTCCCTGCTATCAAGTATACCTACAAAAATTCAGGAGGGCATTTTTATTACATCCAGTCCAACCTGTGCATAAGGACCACCCATGGGAAGAGATCAATCTGGTCTTTGTTCACAGCGGTGTTTAATTGCAGGGTCATTTGTGCAAATTAATTGTGGATGCTATAGACAGGGAATTGCTATACAAACGTGATCATTAGCACAGGGTCGACTGTATTTCCGAATGCAGTGGTCAGAACGATGTAGTCTACCTGTTCACAATACATGATTTTTATCACGAGTTGAAGACATTGCGGGATCAATTTCTCATTCTTCTCAAAACGTTTTGATCTTTATATAGAAACTTTTCTGGACATTTTCTTTGCAGATGACTCAAAACTCTAAACATACTATCTCAGAATTGTGGCTTATACACTGCTAATTATGTAACAAGAGACAAATTCTTTATCAATAATTTTAATTAAGTTTAATTGTTTTCATCAATTATTTGTCAATCAGAATACTGTTTGTCAACTAGTTCCCACTTAAAACAAATCAGCAGCAGAATTGACTTGGAAAATGTTTAGGAAAAAATAAAGAAAATCTGTTTAAACTAGAATTGTTTTTGCAAAAAACAGATGTCTCCCCTCAAATATCTGTCAAAATCTCTCAAAACATTCCAACCTATAAATTTGGGACAGACAGACAGACAGTCGAGACATGGGTTCTGCACATCGCCTTGATGAGGTGAACATTTGACCCAAGTTTCATGAAAATCCTTCAGGCCGTCTTGGAGATATGGAGCGGACACGATTTGGGACGGACAGACGGACGGACAGACAGACAGTCGAGACATGGGTTCTACACATCGCCTTGATGAGGTGAACATGTGACCCAAGTTTCATGAAAATCTTTCAAGCCGTCTTGGAGATATGGAGCGGACACGAAATAAAGCCTCAAACCTTTGACCTTCAAGCGTGACCTTGACCTTGACCCTATATTGTCGAGACACGGGTTCTGCACGTCGCCTTGATGAGGTGAACATGTGACCAAAGTTTCATTAAAATCCTTCAAGCCGTCTGGAAGATATGGAGCGGACACAAAATAAAGCCTCAAACCTTTGACCTTCAAGCGTGACCTTGACATTGACCCTATATTGTCGAGACGCAAGTTCTGCACGTCACCTTGATGAGGTGAACATGTGACCCAAGTTTCATGAAAATCCTTCAAGCCGTCTGGGAGATATGGAGCGGACACGAAATAAAGCCTCAAACCTTTGACCTTCAAGCGTGACCTTGACATTGACCCTATATTGTCGAGACACGGGTTCTGCACGTCGCCTTGATGAGGTAAACATGTGACCCAAGTTTCATGAAAATCCTTCAAGCCGTCTGGGAGATATGGAGCGGACACGAAATAAAGCCTCAAACCTTTGACATTCAAGCGTGACCTTGACCTTGACCCTATATTGTCGAGACGCAGGTTCTGCACGTCGCCTTGATGAGGTGAACATGTGACCCAAGTTTCATGAAAATCCTTCAAGCCGTCTCGGAGATATGGAGCGGACACGAAATAAAGCCTCAAACCTTTGACCTTCAAGTGTGACCTTGACCCTATATTGTCGAGACGCGGGTTCTGCACGTCGCCTTGATGAGGTGAACATGTGACCCAAGTTTCATGAAAATCCTTCAAGCCGTCTGGGAGATATGGAGCGGACACGAAATAAAGCCTCAAACCTTTGACCTTCAAGCGTGACCTTGACCCTATATTGTCGAGACGCGGGTTCTGCACGTCGCCTTGATGAGGTGAACATGTGAGCCAAGTTTCATGAAAATCCTTCAAGCCGTCTTGGAGATATGGAGCGGACACGATTTCGGACAGACGGACGGACAGACAGACGGACAGACAGACAGACGCCCAAGACAAAAACAATATATCTCCCCTGTATACAGGGGGAGACATAATAAAAGTAAAATTAATTATTGAATATAGTTTAAAACATTGAGGCAAAAAGGCCTAGGAGAAATTGCCCTAATATGAGTACATTTCCTTTTGTCACAATATGATATTTTCAAAATCGTCTGCTGCAGAGGTGTCAGAGAGCGTCTGTATGTGGGAAAAGCTTAACTCAATTTGACCTCGAATGAGGCTCACAAATATAATCTAAAAGAGATTCATGTTATGTGATGTGATTATAAATAGTTCCAAGTTCCTTGTGTCCTGTATCTAACCTTTTCCGTAATGCAGATGCCTTATGAAAAAGTGGCAAAAGAAGGAATTATTCATAATTTATCTATTTGATACAATGTTTTCAACTTAATTTACTAATTATACCTTCATGTATATACAGATTTCCTTGCATTATTTCAGAATTATACCCATAAGGAAATATTGTGAGAAATTTCGGATGATTTTGTTTTCTCTTTTCGTGCTACGGCTTTATAAATCTTCTCCATGAGAGGCATCAGAAGCTATTCTTGGGATTCAAACCCTAGAATAATTGATCAAACTATTATTACATGATAAAACACTGTATTTCGAATCACTTTTCAAGTCATTAGACGTCCTTTCAAATGGTGTTTCAGCATGAAAACACAGTTACAAACGGTGCACACAAAGTTTCACCCCTTGTGTGTGTTTTGATGTGGCGATTTAACCTTTTCCATAATGGAAACGCCTTATGAAAACAGGTGGCAAAATGAGGAATTATTCATAATGAGCTATTTCTCTTTTTGCTACAATGTTTTCAACTGTATTCACTAATTCTACTTTCATTTCATTCTCATTATTACAGAATAACATGTATACAGAGTAAGAAATATATTTTCTCTTTTCCAGTTATGGCTTAGATCTTCTGCAGTAGAGGCATAAGAAGCTTATCACGGGATTCAAACCCTCCCTAGAATATTTGATCATACTATTATCACATGATGTCAAAAAGGCTGTATTCCGAATCACTTTTTAATATGGGTCATTAGATGTTCCTTCAAATGGTGTTTCAGCATGAATCCATGGCTACAACGGTGCACAAAAAGTTTCGCTCCCTTGTATGTGTTATGATGCAGTGATTTAACCCTTTCCCTCATACGACAATTCTGCAGCAGACGACTTTGAACGTATTTTGTCCAAACATAGAAAATCTCCATAATTGAATGGATAACCTATGACAAAAAGTTGAAAACATTGTGGCAAAAGGAGAAATTGCACGTTTTGTGCAATTTCTTCTTTTGTCACTATGTTTTCAAAAAGCCGTCTGCTGCAGAGGCGTCAGAAAGCGTCTATATGAGGGAAAGGGTTAACCTTTTCCATAATGCAGACACCTTATGAAAAAAAGTGTCAAAAGGAGGAATATTATTCATTATGAGCTATTTCTCTTTTATTTGAACAAACTATTATCACATGATGACAAAAATGTTGTATTCCGAATCACTTTTTAATATGGGTCATTAGATGTTCCTTCAAATGGTGTTTCAACATGAATCCACGGTTACAAACGGTGCACACAAAGTTTCGCTCCCTTGTGTGAGTTTTGATGAGGCGATTGAGTTTACTCTTGAAGTTAAAAATCTTATCACAATAAGGACACGAGTGTTTGAAGAACTCGCCCCGGTGACCAAAGGCGTTAATATCTGCAATGAAAGAAGACATTTTGGAATTTAACCCCTTTTCCCCCACATATAGAAGCAACGCTTTCTGACGCCTCTACAGCAGAGGGCTTTTAAAATCATAATGACAAAAGGAGAAATTGCTCATAATGAGCAATTTCTCCATTTGCCACAATGAGTTCAACTCTATTCAATAACCATACTATCATTTATATAATGTTTTTATATATTGGTCTTGATAATTTCAAAGTTGTCGATCTGCTGCAGATTTATTGTATGTGGGAAAGGGTTAACTCCTGTTCCCACATAGAACATA
Source organism: Serripes groenlandicus (assembly GCA_031761405.1). NCBI lineage: Eukaryota > Metazoa > Mollusca > Bivalvia > Cardiida > Cardiidae > Serripes > Serripes groenlandicus. Next base: position 92,926 of record JASEVX010000221.1, read on the forward strand.
TCTACAGTAGACTACCTTGAAAACACATAAGCAAAAATATGGAAAATCTCTATAAAAGAAAGTATAATTAATACAGTTGAAAACATTGTGGCAAATGCATTAATTGCTTATAATGGGCAATTTCTGCTTTTGCCATGATGTTTTCAAAAGTCATCTGCTGCAGAGGCATCAGAAGGCGTCTTTATGTGGGAACGGCTGGACCCCTTTCTTCCATATAAAAAAATTCTAGCAGATTACTTTGATAACAACCATGGGAAATAATTGGAAAATCCAGACAAGAAAGTCTACTTCAAGAAATCTTAACCCTTTCCCTCATACGACAATTCTGTAGCAGACGACTTTGAACATATTTTGTCAAAAAATAGAAAATCTCTATAATTGAATGGATAACCTATGACTAAAAGTGGAAAACATTGTGGCAAAAGGAGAAATTGCTTGTTTTGAGCAATTTCTTCTTTTGTCACTATGTTTTCAAAAAAGCCGTCTGCTGCAAGGGCATCAGAAAGCGTCTATATGTTGAAAAAGGGTTAAAGAGCTTTAGGATACTCTTTTGCTACAATTTAATAAATGAGAAGGGAATATGTTAACCCTTTCCCACCTAAAGATGCATTTTGGCACATCAGCAGCAGACGAAGTTTGAAAACATCGTGACAAAAGAAGCAAATGATGTTTTCAAGTTGTGTTGTTGACCATTTCCAACATACTACAAATCTACAGTATGTAAAGATGAAAATATGAAAAATAGCTATAATTGAAGGTTAATTCATTGAATAGGGCTAAAAACCTTGTAGTAAATGTTTTCAAGTTGTCTGCTGCAGAGGCATCAGAAAGTGTCTGTATGTGGGAAAGGGTTCAGCATTATGTTGACTAACCTTTTTCCCATATGCATTGGACACATTGTGAAAATAATGTTATCTTTCACAATGTGAGAAATTACCTTCTGATCACAATATTTTCAAGTCTTTTTAATACAAAGAGATTTTCATGTTTTTACCTAGATATTTGTAAAATTGTCTGCTACAGACATTTACATTACATTTCCCACTTCCATTCTTATCCTTTTCATACAAACATATCTTTCCCAATAGCATAACACATTGTCTCGCTCCTAACGGACTCAATTTCTGTAAAACACATTCACTTCGTGAACCAGAAATTCTCTAAACAATTCAATCATGTAATAATTATCTCAATCCCTAACATTGTAAATTTGCACAGATTCCATTCTTTAATTATGCCGAAAACCCCTTTGCACAATAACTAAGAATTTACATACCCATATGCCGTGTGAATTGGTCACATCAACTACCTCTCACTATAACGAGTGAAAACCCTCTGGCGACTCCTATGATACTGACGGTCAAAACAAATGTTTGAGTAAGCTATATAGCACCCATCAACCCCTGGGTCTCCTGATGACAGGCAAAATTCCCGTGCAAATCGTAATTCACAATCAACAACTAGTTTCAATACATTTATAGGCCAAATGAAAATAGCAACATAGTTTAACGTAATTAACGTTTTTAAACCCGTCAATTCCTTAATTCTCAACGGATTTACATGAAATGAACTCTTAATATGCTTAATATCACTTATCACATATGTATATGATAATAACTTCATAAACAATGATCTCCCTGACAATCCTGCGATAAGTTAAAACCATACGTGACCAACCTGCACTAACTGACCGTCTTTTATTTAGGCCACGCCAAATCTATTTTGTTACAACACGTTCCCCCCAAAGATAAAGTGGTTACACTTTGTCTATTTAACAAAATACACCAGGTTCGTTCCCTGTACTATTTACAACCCGTATCTTAATTTCCCTTAGTATTGCATTCCTTATATATATATACACGATTACACAGCTGTCATGACTCCAATGTGTGCCTAAAATACTCATTTCACTAACTGTTTTCTGATTCCTTTACTTGACTGTTTACTCTACTTAAGTAATCTGCCCCTACATTTTCTCTACCTGGAATCGCTCTAATGCTCATCCTATAGGGCTGCAAAGATAACGCCCATCGCATTAGTCTTGAATTCGCCATCTTAGACTTATTTAAATAAGTCAGAGGCTGATGATCAGTCTCTAAGATGAATTCCTTGCCAAACAAATACCTATGAAATTTCGACACTCCCCAAATAACACCAAGGCACTCCTTTTCAATTACTGAGTAATTTCTCTCCCTGTCTAACAACTTCTTACTTGCATACGCTACTGGTAATTTCTCACCTTCTGAATCCTGTAACAATACCGCCCCTAATCCAATGTCTGACGCATCTGTTCTAAGGATGAAAGACTTATCAAATTCCGGTAACTTCAATATAGGAGGACCTACTAAACTTTTCTTCAAAGTCTGAAAAGCAACTTCCTGACATTCTCCCCACATAACCTTATTTGGTTGACCTTTCTTAGTAAGATCTGTTAAAGGTACTGCAATTGCAGAAAAGTTGGGAATGAATTTTCTGTAAAACCCAACTACCCCTAAAAAAGATCTAACCTGTTTCTTCGAAATCGGTCTTTCTGCTTTTTGAAGTGCCTCTATCTTCCCCTGAACTGGCATCAACCGACTAGCCCTATCAATGACATGTCCCAAACATTCCAGATTTCCAAATCCTATGCTACATTTACTCGGTCTAGCCGTTAACTGGGCTACCTTCAACCTACTAAAAATCTCTCTTAAAGCGGTTATATGTTCCTCCCATGTAACGGTAAATACTAATATGTCGTCTATGAAACTATCCGCAAAATCTAAATCCTTTAAAACCTTCCTCATCAATCTACAAAAAGTACTTGCCGCACAAACCAAACCAAAAGGCATCTTGTTGAACCGAAACAACCCTTTTGGCGTTTCAAAAGATGTCATATCTTTCGCCTGCTCCGTCAACGGCACCTGCCAATAACCCTTACTAAGATCAATTTTAGTAAAATACTTTGCCCTCGATACCTTCGAGAATATCTCTTCGATATTGGGCATTGGCTCAGCGTCAAACACGGTCACCCTGTTTAACTGTCTGAAATCTATACAGAAACGAACTGTGCCGTCCTTCTTCCTAACCAATACTATAGGACTCGAAAACGGTGCATTAGAATGCTCTATGACTCCTAACTCTAACATCTTACTGACCTCTTTGTTTACTGTTGCCACCGACTGGTATGGAATAGGATAACCCTTGAACCTGATGGGTTCTGATGTATTTAATTTAATATCATGTTCAACAAGTGAAGTAGTTCCCGGTATGTCTGTCAAAACATCGGCGAACTCTTCCAAAACCATGTCAACCTGCTCCCTCTGTTCAGGAGACAACTCTTTACAAACGTCTACATCTTTTTTAGACTCGTTACCTACTCTAGAAAGACACTCTAAAGGTATCTTCTCATCTACCCAATCTACGTCTGCATTATCTAATTTCCGATCTTCACTATCTTCAATAACTGCAGAACAAACAACTGCTAATATACCTTTATCACTACTACCGTCATCAGCACTTCGCTCATTGTACTGTTTCAACATATTGGCATGAAAAGTCTTTTCCTTACCCTTCATATTAATTCTATAATCTACCTTATTCATCACCTTGATCACTTCAAATGGACCCTTCCACTGCAATAATAATTTATTGTTACCGGAAGTAATACCAGAACCTTGGCACCTATCGGGAAACTTCTGTCCTTTGCCCGTTTGTTATAGTATATCTTCTGTCTAGACTTTGCCTTACTTAACTCATCCTGTGCCATCTTGCATGTCTCTTCGAGTCGCTCACGTAAATCTATTACGTACTGGTATGTCAATTTCACTTCAACATCATTGACCTCGCCAGACCATAACTCTTTCAAAATGCTCAACGGTCCTCTGACCGTCCGGCCATAGAGTAATTCAAATGGGGAAAACCCCAGACTTTCCTGTGGCACTTCCCTATACGCAAATAACGCAGCATTAATGTACTTATCCCAATCCTTGGGCCTCTCGCTACACATACGCTTAATCATCCGTTTCAATGTTCCATTGAACTTTTCCACCAATCCGTTACACATTGGGTGGTATGGCGTTGTAGTCAACTGACGTAAGGATAAAAGTCTACTTACCTCAGCCATCATCTTAGATGTGAACTGTGATCCCATGTCCGTCAACATCTCCTCCGGTATTCCTAGTCTACTGAACATATCGACCAATGCTTCCGCTACTCGTTCAGTCTCAATCCCTGGTAAAGCAACGGCTTCCGGATACCTTGTAGCATAATCTACCATGACTAAAATGTACCTGTTTTTCCTGTCTGTCATTGGTTCGATTGGTCCTACTAAATCAACCGCTACACGCTTAAAAGGCGTTTCGATTAATGGCATCTCTCCTAATGGTACTTTTTGAACCTTACCTTTTGGCATCGTTCGTTGACATATATCGCATGATCTACAATACCGACTGACTTCCGAACAAACCCCTGGCCAATAGAACTCTGCTAATGCTCTGTCCCTAGTTTTCCGTATACCTAAATGCCCTGCCATCAATGACTCATGTGCTATCTTTAACACCGCTTCCCGACACGTCTTAGGAACAACTAACTGATAAGACTGCTTCCGATTAGGAAATTCAAATTCCCTATACAATAATTTGTTCTTAAACAGATACCTTACCTGTCCGCCCCCTTTACAATTATGAAAAGTTCTTTCACTCGCCTTTTCTCTCGTCTTCGACAAAGTTTCATCTGCCATCTGCAGGTCGCGGTATTCTGCTTGCGATATATCTAAAATCTTACCTGGAACATGTAATTTCCTGTATGGTTTAGGATTTTGTTCTGTTTGCGACCGAGTCTGCATTGCATTTGATACATCTCCGGGTTCCGGATATTTCGCGCCTGTAATGTTACCTACAACTAAATCATAGAGTGGAGTGTCTATACATAACGCCTCCGTTATACCCTCATAATACGGAGTCTTCACCTCTATCATTGCTACCGGAAAATAATGCTCAGATCCATCGATATATTTGCAACATCTTTCCTTACCTAAGAACTGGTGTTCCTGTACTAACCGTTTCCTTACAACTACGCACGTGGCACCCGTGTCTCTCATCGTGTTTACTCTTACTCCGTTAACTGTGCCTTCCTTGGTAGGACAATTCCTTTCCATACATGCACCTAGCTGTTCCGAACTATCGTTACACAAATATATGCAACTAGAACTGGCTGTTCGCTTTAATCCCCCACGATACAGACCTCGAGGCTTTCCTCTTCCTTTGAAATATTGGTTACCCTGATTGTGGCTATACCTTTCAAATGGACCAGTACTTGCATTCCTAGTATCTCCAGATGTAAATCGTCCACCAGTATCGTCGACAGCAGCCATACTATGCCTACTACCCCTTTTCCTACAATCGTCCGATCTGTGATTTCCACCACAATAGCTACATTTCCAATTAGTGAAAGAATTACCTGCCTTCTGCGTACTGGAACCTTGTCGTTGTCCTGTATCGGACCTAAACCCTCTAGCAACCTGATCCTTTTCTTTATTATTTCCACTTAAAACAACATTCCTACACCCACCTCTTGCTTCAGCAAATAGATCCGCCTGTACCGCCATCTCATTACCATCTGTAAACATCTTTTCTTTCAAAAATAAATACAAGTCCTTATTGCAAATTGACAACAACTGATCTCGTAACAAAAAATCAATGACGCCTTCGTACGATTTTACTATCTTTCCTAATTCCAACCAACGTTCGAGATAATTCATTGATCTCCGTAAGTACTGAACAAACGTCTCTCCCGTTTCTGGTCTAGCTACTTTGAACCGTTTTCTAAACCCTTCTTCAGTTAACTCAAAACGTTGCAATAATGCTGACTTTAACTTAATATAGTCCAAAGCGTCCTCTGCAGGTAATCTAGAATAAACATCTAACGCCTTACCTTTCAATAATGCACTAAGATGTAATGACCACTGCTCATTCTTCCAACCTTGTGCTTCTGCATATCGCTCAAACCTGGATAAATAACTGTCCATATTATCCTTATCCTCGTCAAACCATGGTAATTTCGGTCCTTTGATTTTTTGATCTTTAATAAAAGACTTACCTACTCCATGTTTGGCCAACTCCATCGCCTGCTGATGTTCTAATTGAACTAACTCCAATGCTCTCCTATGCTCCCGATCCCTCAACTCTTCTTTCTCTCTCTCTAATACTCTCTCGGCTTCTTTCTGTCGTTCTAATAACCTAACTTCTTTCTCTTCCTTCTCTCTCTCAGCTTCTCTCTGTTGTTCCATTAACTCTCTCTTAGCTTCAACTTCTTTCTCCTTTTTCTCTCTCTCGAATTCACGATCTCTCAGTCTCAGTTCTCGTTCCTTTACTTGTTCATCTTGAACGAACTTTTTAAGTTCCTCACCTTTATAACCGAACTCCTTGCCTAACTCTATCAACTCCTTCATACTAGTCATGACTATCAATAGTACGATACGCTACCCCTATATCAAAACTTAATAAACTACAATCTAAGTTAATAATAACTACACTTCATTGGACTTCAAATCTATATTTGAATTCTCTGCATATCCTGTACGGTATAATTCACTTTTGAGACTCACTATGCACGACCCTAATTCTATTTATAATGTTCAGATATCAGTCTTAACACTTTTAAAGCACACCCCTTCTATCCCTCAGACTCCACGCTTTACTGCAGAAACGCTTATGGCAGCGCCGCTGTGTCTCATCACAGGGAATAAACAAAAAAATTAACTTAAAACCCCATGTATAAATCATAAGCTATTTGTATCAAGTGTAAAATGCACTGTACAATTGCCAGTAAAAAATGAATCTAATGAAGGAATATCTGCAGAGTTACAATTAATCTATCCAATTCTACCCTAGTTCGTTGCCGCCTCGATACATCGAGCGAATCATCCCACTTCTGACACCATTTGTCACAAGATGGTCAAGGGTCGACAACTCACTAAAGTAGAATTGAACGCCGATGGTTGAATAAAAATATATGTTTAATTTACAGTTATGAAATATATACAATTTTGAATAATCAACTTTCCTGACAAATCGAGAGGCTATAAACAAAAGAACTACTCACGCACTCTCATCCACACTTTCACCCAAATCACTTAACTGTCCCATCACTTCCGTTACTGTACCCTGTATTTGGAATGTTCATACACGTTGTCCTTCACATCCAACTGTATCCGTTTCCCGACTTCACCGAGTCGTTGTACTTATATTCATTGCGTCGCGTATATCCTTGGATTCCGGGATCGACAAGCCACACAACTGTGGATATATGGTTCTACACGTCCTATGACGGCACTCCTCCTAATGTCCCCCGTTACGACGTCTTATTATGTTGTGGACTGCGTCACACACTGGTTCTTCAAACTTCTGCGTTTGGACCTTCGTTTGTCTGGCTATCGATATGGACTAGCCATAGACATAAAACGGCTAAAATTGTAATAAATAACCATGTCTTACAATAATATCAATATGTTCCGTAAACCTAACAGCCTACCATTTTATACTCCTATGGTAGCTCATCTCTGTACTAATATCCTTTTACATTTCCCACTTCCATTCTTATCCTTTTCATACAAACATATCTTTCCCAATAGCATAACACATTGTCTCGCTCCTAACGGACTCAATTTCTGTAAAACACATTCACTTCGTGAACCAGAAATTCTCTAAACAATTCAATCATGTAATAATTATCTCAATCCCTAACATTGTAAATTTGCACAGATTCCATTCTTTAATTATGCCGAAAACCCCTTTGCACAATAACTAAGAATTTACATACCCATATGCCGTGTGAATTGGTCACATCAACTACCTCTCACTATAACGAGTGAAAACCCTCTGGCGACTCCTATGATACTGACGGTCAAAACAAATGTTTGAGTAAGCTATATAGCACCCATCAACCCCTGGGTCTCCTGATGACAGGCAAAATTCCCGTGCAAATCGTAATTCACAATCAACAACTAGTTTCAATACATTTATAGGCCAAATGAAAATAGCAACATAGTTTAACGTAATTAACGTTTTTAAACCCGTCAATTCCTTAATTCTCAACGGATTTACATGAAATGAACTCTTAATATGCTTAATATCACTTATCACATATGTATATGATAATAACTTCATAAACAATGATCTCCCTGACAATCCTGCGATAAGTTAAAACCATACGTGACCAACCTGCACTAACTGACCGTCTTTTATTTAGGCCACGCCAAATCTATTTTGTTACAGACTTCCAAATCTAATTTCCCATTTTGACACTCTAAACTTCCAAATCTAATTTCCCTTTTTGATATTTTCTAGATTTGTCTAGATTCATTGTGTGAGAGAAAGGGTTACATCCGCTGCATTATTAACCCTTTCCCACATACAACAAATCTGCAGCAGACGAATTTGAAAACATTGTGACAAAAACATGTAAAATGTCCATAAAAGATAGCTTAATTTAAGAAATAAACTATCAAAAACCATGGTTTATGTCATTCTGATGCAATGTAATTAACCACTCGGGCCTTACGGCCTTCGTGGTTAATTCCTGCACATCAGAAATGTAAACCATTGTTTATTTGCCAATAAACCACTGTTTTTGATAGTTCATTTCGATTCTAACATGACCCGAAACCTTAACAAAGGAAAATAAATGCACTATTTAGCAAACTAGTTTACTCACCAGTTTTACTTCCCATAGAATGCGAGGACATGTGTGCTGTTCCATCAATTGTGACTACCCACTGCATTATACACATAATTGCAGAAAAAAACGACAAAGAGGGGTAGACTCAGCAACAAGACAATGTAATTTTATTTAATTAATAATTTAGTTTGCCTTGTACTACACAAGTTTACAATATGTATTGACATTGACAAAAAAATATCCACAACAACAAGTCTGTGCTGACCTGTTCTAAAAATAGAACTTGAATACACGTCAATTCAATCAATGATTACACAGCGACATACAACAATGTTTTTTGCGGATTTTGTGATTATTTGGCATTGTAAACATTAAGAGTGACACTACTGTTGAATATAGCACTGACTTAGCCCTGAAACACTCCTCAAAAAGTATTTATTTCTGCATAAGTGCAGCTGCAGGGATAGCTTGTAAATCTTGTGGCCACCTGCTTAGTAGGGCCCATTGATTCTAATACGCTTTTTCTCACATGTTTTGTCCGTCAGAGACAAGTTTAATAATTCTCCATTGCCCATCTAACCGCCTGGCTGTACAAATAGCCCCAATAGGTGGCATGTACGGTAGATTTATCGAGTCAGCCATTGCAGACGACGTAGTATACTATACATATATGTTTCTTTACATCACGTTATGCTGAATGACATGCTTATACACGGGGGATAACTGGAATAGCCAATGTGAGAAGTAGTGCATTTCCATTGGTTATTGACGAATAACCAAAAGTTATTTTCTTCGCTCTCTATAGGCAAGGAAAACATCGTCATGTTTGAATGTTAAATAAAATTGAAAACACTGTGACCTAAGGTGAAATTGCTCATCATAAGCAATTTCACCTTTGGCCACAATGTTTTCAAAAGTCATCTGCTGCTATTGCCTCAAAATGAGTCTGCAGGTGGGAAAGGGTTTAGTTTCCGCGTTTACACCACTGGCTTATAATCCTGATTGTGGTAGAGAAATGCTCGATCGCAAAGTGGACAATTATGTTGCTTTATGGGATAGTTATCCACCTGAATAGTTTTGGCAGTCGCATATATATTATTCGCCTTGAAAAGTTTTTCTTGTCTTTGGTCTTTTTTTTTATGTATTGTTTTGTTTTCATTCAAATCAACAAGTTTCAACCCTAAATTGTCAAACTTTCTAAAGGTTTTATGTTACAGGTAGACCACCCTATATCATTGAAAAGATTTACAGCTATAAAATATCTAAAGAAAATGATGGGACATGCATTATGCAAGAAAGAATTCACCCACAATGATGGTTAGTTGGTTACTGTCATTTTTAACACAACATGGCTGGGACAAGACTGGCTTTCACTTTCACTTTCAAACAAGGTCAAAATACTAACAAGAGCAATGCAAGCAAACGCCAACGCTCGTCTGCTTTTTTCTAAGTCGAAAAAGGGGTATTAAAGCCAGAGTTATGTGATTTGGTATAGAAATGAGTATTGTTCCTAGGAACATAATTCTTTAGCAAGTTTCATTTGAAAATGTTGAATGGCTTTTTAGTTATGAGGTAAGATTAAAGTTTTGTGACGAAAACGCAGATGAAGTATAAACTCTTTCCCACATACGACAAATCCGCAGCAGACGACTTAAAAAATATGAAAAATGTCTATAAATAAAAGTAAAACTCATTTATGGAGATAATTCACATTTTTGCCAATATGTTTTCAAAGTCGTCTGCTGCAGATTTGTTGTATGTGGGAAAGGGTTAAGAAGTATTTTCATTTGTACTGTTTGCTCTTATATGTAAATAAACTTCATAATGTTCCAAAAAATTTAAAATTTCAACAGTTCTAAGATCAAAACAATTTGCCTAAAGTTGCTATAATAATTTCATTGGTCATTTACAGTTTCTGCCTCTTCTTAGACAACATTAACCCTTTCCCAAATATAGATTCATTTCTCCTTTTGCAGCAGGCAACTTAAGAAAACATTGCTGCCAAAGAAGAAATTGCTCATTTCAAGCAATTACTCCTTCTGTTAAAATGTTTTCAACTCTATTTGATAATTATACTATCATTTATAAAGATTTTCGACTTTTTGGCCAAGATGTTTTCTGTCGTCTGCTGCAGATTTGTTGTATGTGGGAAAGTGTTAAAGTAAATTTATCATCAAGGGACTAGAGAAATCATTTAGCGATCAACTTTAGTTCACCACCGGATAATTTTTGTGCGGGTTTACGCCGCTTACAACATTATTTCAGTTACATCACGGCGACAGTTCACTTATTCATGATCCCTGGGTAGTCAAAACAATACTAGGCAAGAAAATTTGCCTTTCCTAAGGTAAGGGTACTCGACCATGACCATCATACTGCGACTTGCGATCGAACCCGGGACGCCCAGTTCCAAATCCCCGACGGTATCCACTCGACCACGGCGGATTCCGGAAGAAGAATGACGCAAGGCATAATGACTTTTGTTATTCCACAAAAAGAATCAATGGTTGAGCACTCTTGATCCCCGAATTCAGAGCCCTTGGCCTTACCGATGGATCTATAGCGGCATCACTTATAATGGAATTCAGATGTACAGTCAAACCTGTGCTAAAGACCCCCTTTATTAAGCAATTCCCTGTCTATAGCAACCACACTTTTAATTTCCCAATTACTCATTAGTGACCCTGTAATTAAAGACCCCCTGTGAACAAATACCAGATTCTCTTCCCATTGGTGGTCTTTAAATACAGGTTAGACTGTTTACATTTAAGAAATCTAATCAGAAGGTCTGAGTGATAATTGTAACAGTTTCCCACTTTATTAGGCATTATGACACTTCTGCAGCTGGCTACTCTTGAAACCATTGCGGAGGGAGGAAAATTGCACATGATGAGCAATTTCTCCTTTTGCAAAAATGACCTCAACCTGTTTTCCATTATTATGTCTTTCTGTTTAGAGATTCTCCATAATTGTCTAGAAATGTTCAATGTTGTTGTATGTGGGAAAGGGTTATAGCATTTTGACTTCAAATAATTATTCATTCACCAGCCAATCATCATGAATGAAAAACAATTTTCCCCTTTTGTCATTATGTTTTCAACTCTATTCAAATATTATCCTTTCATTTATGGAGATTTGTGCCTAGATGTTTGCAAAGTCACCTGCTGGAAAATTGTTGAATGTGGGAACATCTATGTTTTTACTGTCCTTTTTACGTCTACAATTTACATATTTTACAGAGGTCCAGATAAAGAGCAATTATACATCTCCTTTCACCACATTATCTCTCTTATTATCCAATCAAACCCTATGATAGGGGTACTCAAAAGAAATGTCTCATTGAAACCCTCAACATGGGGTTAGAGGGTCAATTAAAGATTTTAGAACATGCAAAACGTCCCTTATCTAGAGCTGTGTTTTACATACTGCAGAAACCTTATGTTACGGTATTGGAGAAATATATAAAACCATAATTAATTAATTGTTCGGTTCTTCTTCTACTAATACATACGTTCATGCAACAAACAAAAATTTGCATGGCAAATTTATAAGATCAATGTAAAGCACATTTCGTATAAATAAAGACAAAGCCTCTATAAATGAAAGGATAGTATTATAAAGTTACATCGTCCTTATACATTGTATGTACCAATTAAAGCCATGTGGATTTGAATATAAAACCGTTAACCAGACTCTTTCTTACAAAGTAACATTGTCCTAATATGAACTTAAGCCGTGTGTATTTGAACATGAAAGAGATAACCTGACTCTTACAAAGTAACATTGTACTTATGAACTAAATCCATGTGTATTTGAACATGAAAGAGATAACCTGACTCTTACAAAGTAACATTGTACTTATGAACTAAATCCATGTGTATTTGAACATGAAAGAGATAACCTGACTCTTACAAAGTAACATTGTACTTATGAACTAAAGCCATGTATATTTGAACATGAAAGAGATAACCTGACTCTTACAAAGTAACATTGTACTTAAATGAACTAAAGCCATGTGTATTTGAACATGAAAGAGATAACCTGACTCTTACAAAGTAACATTGTACTTATGAACTAAATCCATGTGTATTTGAACATGAAAGAGATAACCTGACTCTTACAAAGTAACATTGTACTTAAATGAACTAAAGCCATGTATATTTGAACATGAAAGAGATAACCTGACTCTTACAAAGTAACATTGTACTTAAATGAACTAAAGTCATGTGTATTTGAACATGAAAGAGATAACCTGACTCTTACAAAGTAACATTGTACTTAAATGAACTAAAGCCATGTGTATTTGAACATGAAAGAGATACCTGACTCTTACAAAGTAACATTGTACTTAAATGAACTAAAGCCATTTGTATTTGAACATGAAAGAGATAACCGGACTCTTACAAAGTAACATTGTACTTAAATGAACTAAAGCCATGTATATTTGAACATGAAAGAGATAGCCGGACTCTTACAAAGTAACATTGTACTTAAATGAACTAAAGCCATGTATATTTGAACATGAAAGAGATAACCCGACTCTTACAAAGTAACATTGTACTTAAATGAACTAAAGCCATGTACATTTGAACATGAAAGAGATAACCCGACTCTTACAAAGTAACATTGTACTTAAATGAACTAAAGCCATGTGTATTTGAACATGAAAGAGATAACCCGACTCTTACAAAGTAACATTGTACTTAAATGAACTAAAGCCATGTGTATTTGAACATGAAAGAGATAACCGGACTCTTACAAAGTAACATTGTACTTAAATGAACTAAAGCCATGTGTATTTGAACATGAAAGAGATAACCTGACTCTTACAAAGTAACATTGTACTTAAATGAACTAAAGCCATGTGTATTTCAACATGAAAGAGATAACCTGACTCTTACAGAGTAACATTGTACTTAAATGAACTAAAGTCATGTGTATTTGAACATGAAAGAGATAACCTGACTCTTACAAAGTAACATTGTACTTAAATGAACTAAAGCCATGTATATTTGAACATGAAAGAGATAACCAGACTCTTACAAAGTAACATTGTACTTAAATGAACTAAAGCCATGTGTATTTGAACATGAAAGAGATAACCTGACTCTTACAAAGTAACATTGTACTTAAATGAACTAAATCCATGTATATTTGAACATGAAAGAGATAACCGGACTCTTACAGAGTAACATTGTACTTAAATGAACTAAATCCATGTATATTTGAACATGAAAGAGATAACCGGACTCTTACAAAGTAACATTGTACTTAAATGAACTAAAGCCATGTATATTTGAACATGAAAGAGATAACCTGACTCTTACAAAGTAACATTGTACTTAAATAAACTAAAGCCATGTGTATTTGAACATGAAAGAGATAACCTGACTCTTACAAAGTAACATTGTACTTAAATGAACTAAAGCCATGTGTATTTGAACATGAAAGAGATAACCTGACTCTTACAAAGTAACATTGTACTTAAATGAACTAAAGCCATGTGTATTTGAACATGAAAGAGATAACCTGACTCTTACAAAGTAACATTGTACTTAAATGAACTAAAGCCATGTATATTTGGACATGAAAGAGATAACCGGACTCTTACAGAGTAACATTGTACTTAAATGAACTAAAGCCATGTATATTTGAACATGAAAGAGATAACCTGACTCTTACAAAGTAACATTGTACTTATGAACTAAAGCCATGTATATTTGAACATGAAAGAGATAACCTGACTCTTACAAAGTAACATTGTACTTAAATGAACTAAAGCCATACATGTATATTTGAACATGAAAGAGATAACCAAACTCTTACAAAGTAACATTGTACTTATGAACTAAATCCATGTAGATTTGAACATGAAAGAGATAACCTGACTCTTACAGAGTAACATTGTACTTAAATGAACTAAAGCCATGTATATTTGAACATGAAAGAGATAACCTGACTCTTACAAAGTGACATTGTACTTAATATGAACTAAAGCCATGTATATTTGAACATGAAAGAGATAACCTGACTCTTACAAAGTAACATTGTACTTAAATGAACTAAAGCCATACATGTATATTTGAACATGAAAGAGATAACCAAACTCTTACAAAGTAACATTGTACTTATGAACTAAATCCATGTAGATTTGAACATGAAAGAGATAACCTGACTCTTACAGAGTAACATTGTACTTAAATGAACTAAAGCCATGTATATTTGAACATGAAAGAGATAACCTGACTCTTACAAAGTGACATTGTACTTAATATGAACTAAAGCCATGTATATTTGAACATGAAAGAGATAACCTGACTCTTACAAAGTAACATTGTACTTAAATGAACTAAAGCCATACATGTATATTTGAACATGAAAGAGATAACCAAACTCTTACAAAGTAACATTGTACTTATGAACTAAATCCATGTAGATTTGAACATGAAAGAGATAACCTGACTCTTACAGAGTAACATTGTACTTAAATGAACTAAAGCCATGTATATTTGAACATGAAAGAGATAACCTGACTCTTACAAAGTAACATTGTACTTATGAACTAAATCCATGTAGATTTGAACATGAAACAGATAACCTGACTCTTACAGAGTAACATTGTACTTAAATGAACTAAAGCCATGTATATTTGAACATGAAAGAGATAACCTGACTCTTACAAAGTAACATTGTACTTATGAACTAAAGCCATGTATATTTGAACATGAACGAGATAACCTGACTCTTACAAAGTAACATTGTACTTAAATGAACTAAAGCCATGTATATTTGGACATGAAAGAGATAACCGGACTCTTACAGAGTAACATTGTACTTAAATGAACTAAAGCCATGTATATTTGAACATGAAAGAGATAACCTGACTCTTACAAAGTAACATTGTACTTAATATGAACTAAAGCCATGTATATTTGAACATGAAAGAGATAACCTGACTCTTACAAAGTAACATTGTACTTATGAACTAAAGCCATGTATATTTGAACATGAAAGAGATAACCTGACTCTTACAAAGTAACATTGTACTTAAATGAACTAAAGCCATACATGTATATTTGAACATGAAAGAGATAACCAAACTCTTACAAAGTAACATTGTACTTATGAACTAAATCCATGTAGATTTGAACATGAAAGAGATAACCTGACTCTTACAGAGTAACATTGTACTTAAATGAACTAAAGCCATGTATATTTGAACATGAAAGAGATAACCTGACTCTTACAAAGTAACATTGTACTTATGAACTAAATCCATGTAGATTTGAACATGAAACAGATAACCTGACTCTTACAGAGTAACATTGTACTTAAATGAACTAAAGCCATGTATATTTGAACATGAAAGAGATAACCTGACTCTTACAAAGTAACATTGTACTTATGAACTAAAGCCATGTATATTTGAACATGAACGAGATAACCTGACTCTTACAAAGTAACATTGTACTTAAATGAACTAAAGCCATACATGTATATTTGAACATGAAAGAGATAACCAAACTCTTACAAAGTAACATTGTACTTATGAACTAAATCCATGTAGATTTGAACATGAAAGAGATAACCTGACTCTTACAGAGTAACATTGTACTTAAATGAACTAAATCCATGTATATTTGAACATGAAAGAGATAACCTGACTCTTACAGAGTAACATTGTACTTAAATGAACTAAAGCCATGTATATTTGAACATGAAAGAGATAACCAAACTCTTACAAAGTAACATTGTACTTATGAACTAAATCCATGTAGATTTGAACATGAAACAGATAACCTGACTCTTACAGATCAACATTGTCCTTATTATGAACTAAAGCCATGTGGTGTTTAACATGATGCTTCCTCCTAAAGTCCTTGCCACAGATGTCACATTTATATGGTTTTTCGCCAATGTGTGTCATCAAATAAAGTTTCAAGCCTGATTTGCAAGAAAACAACTTTGGACATATAGTACATTGGTGGTGTCTTGTTAATTCACTTAATCCTGCACTGCTAACCTTTTGTGGCGTAACTACCTTATGGAGGCTTGGGTCATCCCTGCCCACCACATCTGAAATGAAAACGTATGTCTGCTCAGTCAGAATAAACACACATATTTATTTCAGGTCAAAGATCATCCGTGGCATAGATAAGGAGGAGTAAACTGATCTTTTTCCAACACTATCACCCTCACTACCCACAACATAGGGTTTGAAGGTGAAATAAGGATTTTAGAACATGAAGTATCCCAGTATCTAGAGCTTTGGTTTAGCTATGGAAATTTGTAGGCATAGTATTGCATCTTAATGCATATCACTTGAAAAAGTAAGAACGCATCTATATATAAAGGCCATACATCTGCCTTCGAGACAGGCAACACATTACAGGAAAAATTGCTTGATTGAAAAACTTCTCTTTTTTTCACATATTTTTCATAAGTAATTTTTATTTCATCTGTAACAGGAGACTATAGTAGGTAAATAAGTCACACTTGTTGACATCACATATTCTTCTTTTGAAGTGTTATATTATGGACTAAGCTTTGGTGCCGATTTACATGGAATCTACGTCGAAAACTTTTCCCTCAAACGTCACAAGCGTAGGGTCTTTCACCAGTATGGGTCATCATGTGTCTATGCATGTCTGCTCTTGACTTGAGGATATACGGGCACACAGAACAGGCATACTCCTTGATGGGAGTGTTTTCAAGGCTAATCCGCCTTTCATATGTATTATTAAAGACCATGTGACCTTCTACGGCACTGTAAGACTGATCTGAAATATAATTGATGCGCTACAGACAAAAATATGTCGTGTTGCACTTGTAAAACAGAAAGAACTCTTCCTAGCCTAGCCTTACCACTTAACTTTTCGCATACATGCAAAAGAACAGTCCTGAATGCAGCTTCTGAGAAAAATCTTCAAGTGTATCCACATTTCTTGTGTTGTTACGACTATACAGTCCAACCTGTTTTTAAAGACCACCCATGGGAAGAGAACAATCTGGTCTTAGTTCACAGGTGGTCTTTAATTACATGGTCATTTATGCACAGAAAATGAGAAATTTGAAAATTAAAAGTGTGGTTGCTATAGACAGGGCAAAGTTGGTCTTTAGTACAGGTTTTACTGTACATTTTTATAAAGATGTTACTGACATCAAACAAGACCCCTTTTCGATTGAAGCAGCCCAAATATTCACATGACATTGGATTTATTCTCTCTGATAGTACTAGACAGTATATCAACCTCATCCTGACCATTGTTCTTAGATCAATGAAACATAGTTTACATACACATATTTAGATACTTAGTAGAATTTATTTAACTGTGTACTTTCACAAAAGAAGTCGCAAATTTGATGAAAGTACATGAAATTGTTTTAATAGTATGTATGTAGGTCAGAATCAGGCAATATTGTTACCATACATATCTTATGGATCTGCAGCAATCAACTTTTCACCCATTCCAACATACCACAAACCTGCAGTACATGGCTTTGTAAAGTCTAGACCAAAATATAGCATATAATTATGGTCTGTAATTGAATTGATATTATTTATATGAATTGAAAAAATTGCTGATAATGACCAATGTCTTCTTTTGACACATTTGTTTTCAAAAGTTGTCTGCTGCAGATGCATCAAAGTGTTTCTGCTTTTTGGAAAGGGTAAGCAAGAGGCGCAAGAGTGCACCAGTATTGCTTCACTGCATAAGGCAAAAATTAAATCACTTATTTAAGACATATAAGACAAAACAGCCAAGCCCCCCTGGCAGCCATGGTTTTAGACGCATAGACATGGTTTGAAGGAATGTCAGAGGGTTACCCAAGGATCATACCTACAAAATTATTTGAAAATCGCCCAAATACTTTCGTCAAAAAACTTTCAAGTTTTCTCTTAAGCTATATAATGCAAAACAGTCCCGCACCCTATGCAAAACTGGTGGACATGTTTTTTTACCAATCACCTTGACTTGAAAGAGTCTCCCAGAGTGTCAAACAAGGAACATTTCTATCAACTTGTTTGAAAATCAACATTATGCTTTAGAAGGAGAAGATTTTTAAAGTTTTGACCATAGCCATATTAGACAAAACAGTCGCGCACCCTAGTGTCCAAGGTTTTTTTTACCAATCTAGATGGATTGAAGGAATCACATAGAGGATCGAAGGAACATTTTTACCAATTTATTTGGAAATCACCCAATCAATTTTGGAAGAATATTTTTAAAGGTCGCGATGGAAACCAGAATTTTTGGAAGGAAATTAAGAGAGGACATTGAGAGGATTCTTCCTATGTAGTTTAATCCCAATTGGTCCAGAGGTTACAGGAGCAGTACTGCAGAGGAAAAGTTGTTTAAACTAAATGTTTACAAACTAACGCAGGCTCACCATACCAACAATTTGCCATGACACTGAGCTTGACCTGTTTGCAGAGAAAAGAGGATAAATTACTATATTTGAACAGTTTTTGCTTTATTTAACCCTTTCCGTCATACGACAATTCTGCAGCAGGCGACTTTGAACGTATTTTGTCAAAACATAGAAAATCTCCATAATTGAATGGATAACCTATGACTAAAAGTGGAAAACATTGTGGCAAAAGGAGAAATTGCACGTTTTACAAAATCACCAATATTTTAGAAATTATTTTTTGTAACCATTTAACCCATTCCCACATGCAACAAATCTAAAGCAGAGGACTTTGAAAACAGCTAGACAAAAGTATGGAAACCTCTGAAAAGGAAAGTAAAACTAACATGAATATTGAAGCAAATTACTTTCGAAATTTCAAAGATTTAGTAGTTTATTCCACAATAAGGTTGTCTCTATAGCTTTTTGCAACACAATGTCCAAAGGGCACCACCATTACTGTAGTATGCCCCAGAGATCACTCAAACCCTATGTTGTGGGTACTTAAAAGAATTGTCTCACTGAGACGATTCTTTTGAGTACCCACAACATAAGAGTTTGGTTAACTAACAAGAGAGAAATTGTGTCACCAAGGCATTTTAATGTTAAATAAGTTGATTGATTATATAAATATGAATTATGTAATATAGGTCAGTATGGTTTCTGGCATCCAGATCATGTTTAGGTTAATGAGCATGATCTTAATCAGGTGGAACTATTAACAATGGGGGCTCTGATTTGAAGGTCTGGTCAAAACTGTTAAGTAGGTGCTACTTACTTTGATGTTATGTAATTAGGCAATGAGTGGAAAGATAGTTGTAAGGCGGAGTCATGGGACCGAATGGTCACATGACTCCTTAAAAGAAAGAAAGAAAGAATTGTCTGATCAGATTGAGTTTAGGAACTTTGGCCACATGTACATACTAAGAACTTTGGAAATTATAGTTAGAAGTTGGTAGATTAAGAAGAATTATTGGAACTGAGACTTGGGAACTAATGCCGTAAAAGTTATTGTGAATGTTAGAGTTATATGATAGAAGTTAGAAAGTGAAGATGAACGCATGACAGTTAATGAATATAAGTAATAAAGGATAATTAAATATAGTAACAAATACAGTGTTATGATTTAGCGATATATCCCCAGACATTATAGTAGAAAATATCCCCCGGTGACATATGGTGGAGTTAATCCTCGTAGCGATCTTTCGGACTCTTACGTGAAATTGTGTAGTAATTTATATGTGTTTTGAATATGCCAAGGAGAGGACCCAACATGAACATTCCAGTGCCAAAGTATGAAGATGGTGAAGATGCAAAGTTTTTTCTTGAAAAATTTGAAGGTGTCGCTAAATTATGTGAATGGACAAATGAGCAGAAGTGTTTACAACTTTGTTTAGGTTTGCCAAAAAGTGCTCAGGAGTGGTTTCTTGATCAAAGTGAGGAAACTAAATCAAATTTTGATGTTCTTAAATCTTCTTTCGAAAATAGATTTGGAATAGTTTTCAATAGATCAAAATTGTATAATGAATTTGTTTTATTAAAACAAGAATCCAGAAGTGTAGTCGACTCTGTTGAAGAGGTCGCTTCATGTGGGAGAAAGCTACACAAACCAGAGCAGGAAATATTGGACAAAGTACTCCATGGATTGAATTTGGAAATACGAAAACATGTGCTAATGAAGGAACCAAGGACAATTGAAGAAATAACGAATCTAGCAAAACTGGCGGAGACAATTTCATGTGACACCATTCCATCTCACACGGGATACAGACCTGACAGGAATCAACAAATGTATCCCAAAGGAAGAGAAAATTGTGTTCATTGTGGTCACGTACAACCATTTATCTATGGATTGCTTCTTTAACAAGAGGGCCATGAGGCCCTGGAATCGCTCACCTGAGAATGGGCTATTTAAGACATAACTCTCTCATGCTCAAGCCAAACATGTGGCTTCCAGAGTGTTAACAAGATTTCCCTTAAATTTGGTCTAGTGACCTAGTTTTTGACATGACATGACCCATATTCGAACTTGGCCTGATATCATCAGGACAAACTTTCTGATAAAGTTTCAACATGCTCAAGTTTAAAATGCGGCTTCAAGAGTGTTAACGAGATTTTCCTTAAATTTGGCCTAGTGACCTAGTTTTTGACCCGACATGACTCATATTCGAACTTGGCTTAGCTATTACTTGGACAAATATTCTGACAGTTTCAACATGCTCAAGCCAGAAATGTGGCTTCTAGAGTGTAATCAAGATTTTCCTTAAATTTGGCCTAGTGACCTAGTTTTTGACCGGACATGACCCATATTCGAACTTGGCCTAGATATCAAAAGACAAACTTTCTAATAAAGTTTCAACATGCTCAAGTTTAAAATGTGGCTTCCAGAGTGTTAACAAGATTTTCCTTCAATTTGGCCTAGTGACCTACTTTTTGACCGGACATGACCCATATTCGAACTTGGCCTAGATATCATCAAGACAAACTTTCCGACAAAGTTTCAACATGGTCAAGTTTAAAATGTGGCTTCCAGAGTGTTAACAAGATTTTTCTTCAATTTGGCCTAGTGACCTAGTTTTTGACCCGACATGACCTATATTCGAACTTGGCCTAGATATCACTATGACAAACATTCTGACAAAGTTTCAATATGCTCAAGCCAAAAATGCGGCTTCAGGAGTGTTAACAAGATTTTCCTTAAATTTGACCTAGTGACCTATTTTCGAACTTGGCCTAGATATCACTAAGACAAACATTCTGACAAAGTTTCAACATGGTCAAGTTTAAAATGTGGCTTCCAGAGTGTTAACAAGATTTTCCTTCAATTTGACCTAGTGACCTAGCTTTTGACTCGACATGACCTATTTTCGAACTTGGCCTAGATATCACTAAGACAAACATTCTGACAAAGTTTCAACATGGTCAAGTTTAAAATGTGGCTTCCAGAGTGTTAACAAGATTTTCCTTCAATTTGGCCTAGTGACCTAGTTTTTGACCGGACATGACCCATATTCGAACTTGGCCTAGATATCAAAAGACAAACTTTCTAATAAAGTTTCAACATGCTCAAGTTTAAAATGTGGCTTCCAGAGTGTTAACAAGATTTTCCTTCAATTTGGCCTAGTGACCTACTTTTTGACCGGACATGACCCATATTCGAACTTGGCCTAGATATCATCAAGACAAACTTTCCGACAAAGTTTCAACATGGTCAAGTTTAAAATGTGGCTTCCAGAGTGTTAACAAGATTTTTCTTCAATTTGGCCTAGTGACCTAGTTTTTGACCCGACATGACCTATATTCGAACTTGGCCTAGATATCACTATGACAAACATTCTGACAAAGTTTCAATATGCTCAAGCCAAAAATGCGGCTTCAGGAGTGTTAACAAGATTTTCCTTAAATTTGACCTAGTGACCTATTTTCGAACTTGGCCTAGATATCACTAAGACAAACATTCTGACAAAGTTTCAACATGGTCAAGTTTAAAATGTGGCTTCCAGAGTGTTAACAAGATTTTCCTTCAATTTGACCTAGTGACCTAGCTTTTGACTCGACATGACCTATTTTCGAACTTGGCCTAGATATCACTAAGACAAACATTCTGACAAAGTTTCAACATGGTCAAGTTTAAAATGTGGCTTCCAGAGTGTTAACAAGATTTTCCTTCAATTTGGCCTAGTGACCTACTTTTTGACCCGACGTGACCTATATTCGAACTTGGCCTAGATATCACTATGACAAACATTCTGACAAAGTTTCAATATGCTCAAGCCAAAAATGCGGCTTCAGGAGTGTTAACAATATTTTCCTTAAATTTGACCTAGTGACCTAGATTTTGACCCCACATGACCCAGTTTCGAACTTGGCCTAGAGTTGATCGAGATATATGTTCTGATAAACTTTTATAAAGATTGGATGCAAAATGTTGCCTCTAGTGGATTAACAAGCAAATGTTGAAGACGGACGACGGACGACGGACAAAAGGCGATCACAATAACTCACCTTGAGCACTACGTGCTCTGGTGAGCTAAAAATGCCACTTGTTATGTATGTAAAGAAATAGGACACCATTCCAGGATCCATCATAACAGATAGGGGTACGCGCCTATCCTAAAACAAATGAAGGATGGGCATAATAAGGGAAAAGATAAATTTAACAAGAGGGCCATGATGGCCATGGAATCGCTCACCTGATTATATTTTCCTTCACTTTAGCTATATAAGCCCCGCCCCCTGGCAGCCATAGTTTCCGACCAATCAACTTGGCTTGAAGGAATCTAATAGAGGGTCACCCTAGGAACATTTCTACAAAATTATTTGAAAATCGGCCAGACACTTTTGGAGGAGAATTTTTTTTAAGTTTTCATTATAGCCATATATAAGGCAAAATAGCCCCGCCTCCCTGGCAGCCATGTTTTTCGACCAATCAACTTGGATTGAAGGAATCTGATAGATGGTCATCCAAGGAACATTTCTACAACATTATTTGAAAATCGGTCCGACACTTCCGGAGGAGAAGATTTTTTAAGTTTTCACTATAGCTATATAAGGCAAAATAGCCCCGCACCCCTGGCGGCCATGTTTTTTGACCAATCAACTTGGCTTGAAGGAATCTAATAGAGGGTCATCCAAGGAACATTTCTACAAAATAATTTGAAAATCTGCCAACCAGTTTGAGAGAAGAAGATTTTTTAAGTTTTCACTATAGCCATATAAGGCAAAATAGCCCTGCCCACTGGCCGCCATATTTTTCGACCAATCAACATGGCTTAAAGGAATCTGATAGTGGGTCACTTAAGGAACATTTCTACAAAATTATTTGAAATTCGGCCGGACACTTTCGGAGGAGAAGATTTTTTAAGTTTTCACTATAGCCATATACGGCAAAATAGCCCTGCCCACTGGCGGCCATATTTTTCGACCAATCAACATGGCTTAAAGGAATCTGATAGTGGGTCACTTAAGGAACATTTCTACAAAATTATTTGAAAATCGGCCGGACACTTTCGGAGGAGAAGATTTTTTAAGTTTTCACTATAGCCATATAAAGCAAAATAGCCCTGCCCCCCCCCCCCTGGTGGCCATGTTTTTCGACCAATCAACATGGATTGAAGGAATCTCATAGAGGGTCATCCCAGGAACATTTATACAAAATTCTGTGAAGTTTCATCCCAATTGACCCACTGGTTACTGAGAAGAAGAAGTTGACGCACGACGCACGCCGGACAAAAGGCGATCACAATAACTCGCCTTTAGCAAAGCTCAGGTGAGCTAAAAACAAGAGGGCCATGATGGCCCTGGAATGGCTCACCTGATTTTTTTTTCACTTTAGCTATATAAGCCCCGCCATCTGGCGGGCATAGTTTCCAACCAATCAACTTGCCTTGAAGGAATCTGATAGAGGGTCACCCTAGGAACATTTCTACATAATTATTTGAAAATCGGCCTGACACTTTCGGAGAAGAAGATTTTTTAAGTTTTCACAATAGCCATATAAGGCAAATAAGCCCCGCCCCCCCTGGCGGCCATGTTTTTTGACCAATCAACATGGCTTGAAGGAATCTGAAAGTGTTAAGGAACATTTGTACAAAATTATTTGAAAATCGGCCCGACACTTTCGGAGAAGAAGATTTTTTAAGTTTTCACTATAGCCATAAAAGGAAAAATAGCCCCGCCCCCCTGGCGGCCATGTTTTTCGACCAATCAAATAGGCTTGAAGGAATCTGAAAGAGGGTCATCCAAGGAACATTTTTATAAAATTATTTGAAAATCGGCCGACACTTTCAGAGAAGATTTTTTAAGTTTTCACTATAGCCATATAAGGCAACATAGCCCTGCCTCCCTGGCGGCCATGTTTTTCGACCAATAATGATGGCTTGAACGAGCATTTCTACAAAATTATTTGAAAATCTGCCAACCAGTTTGGGAGAAGAAGATTTTTTAAGTTTTCACTATAGCCATATAAGGAAAAATAGCCCCCCCCCCCCCCCCCCCCTGGCGGCCATGTTTTTCGACCAATCAACATGGCTTGAAGGAATCTGATAGAGGGTCATCCAAGGAACATTTCTACAAAATTATTTGAAAATCTGCCAACCAGTTTGGGAGAAGAAGAATTTTGAAGTTTTTTTCATTTTGTTGCCAGGGAAACCAGAATTCTGCATAGATCCCAAACATTTGAAGGAAATCTGGTGAGGTCATTGAGAGGATGCTTTCTGTGAAATTTTATCCCAATTGACCCACTGGTTACTGAGGAGAAGAAGTTGACGGACGACGCATGACGGACAAAAGGCGATCACAATAACTAACCTTGAGCAAAACCTGAGCTAAAAAGGGCCATATATTGCAAAATATACTGGATAGAGTTATCATACTTGATTGTTTATATAGGTGTGATGGTTGGGAAGGACTGTATAAAGTTTCAATGCAATGCATCAAGTAGTTACTAAGATATGGTCTCTTAATGTAGTTGCACGCAAAACTTTAACCAGAATGTCTAAGTAAACAAGAGGGCCATGATGGCCCTGGAATCGCTCACCTGATTTTTTTTTTTAACTTTAGCTATTTAAGCCCCGCCCCCTGGCAGTCATAGTTTCCGACCAATCAACTTGGCTTGAAGGAATCTGATAGAGGGTCATGCTAGGAACATTTCTACAAAATTATTTGGAAATCTGCCCGACCCTTTTGGAGCAGAAGATTTTTTAAGTTTTCACTATAGCCATAAAAGGCAAAATAGCCCCGCCCCCCCCTGGTGGCCATGTTTTTCGACCAATCAACTTGGCTTGAAGGAATCTGATAGAGGGTCATCCAAGGAACATTTCTACAAAATTATTTGAAAATCAGCCTGACACTTTCGGAGGAGAAGATTTTTTAAGTTTTCACTTTGGCCATATAAGGCAAAATAGCCCCGCTCCCTGGCGGCCATGTTTTTCGACCAATCAACATGGCTTGAAGGAATCTGATAGAGGGTCATCTAAGGAACATTTCTACAAAATTATTTGAAAATCTGCCAACCAGTTTGGGAGAAGAAGAATTTTGAAGTTTTTTCGGTTTCGTTGCCATGGAAACCAGAATTTTGCATGGATCCCAAAAATTTGAAGGAATTCTGGTGAGGTTATTGAGAGGATGCTTTCTGTGAAGTTTCATCCAAATTGACCCACTGGTTACTGAGGAGAAGAAGTTGACGCACGACGGACGCCGGACAAAAGGCGATCACAATAACTCACCTTGAGCAAAGCTCAGGTGAGCTAAACAAGAGGGCCATGATGGCCCTGGAATCGCTCACCTGATTTTTTTTTTTTTTACTTTAACTATATAAGCCCCATGGCGGCCATAGTTTCTGACCAATCAACTTGGCTTGAAGGAATTGGCTGATAGAGGGTCAGTCACCCTTGGAACATTTCTATAATTTTTTTTGATAATCGGCCTGACACTTTTGGAGGAGAAGATTTTTTAAGTTTTCACTATAGCCATATAATGCAAAATAGCCCTGCCCACTGGCGGCCATGTTTTTTTACAATTCAACACGGCTTGAAGGAATCTGAAAGTGGGTCATCCAAGGAACATTTCTACAAAATTATTTGAAAATCGGCCTGACACTTTCGGAGAAGAAGATTTTTTAAGTTTTCACTATAGCCATATAAGGCAAAATAGCCCTGCCCCCCTGGTGGCCATGTTTTTTTACCAATCAACATGGCTTGAAGGAATCTGAAAGTGGGTCACTTAAGGAACATTTCTACAAAATTATTTGAAAATTGGCCTGACACTTTCGGAGAAGAAGATTTTTTAAGTTTTCACTATAGCCATATAAGGCAAAATAGCCCCCCCCCCCCCCCTCCGGCAGCCATGTTTTTCAACCAATCAACATGGCTTGAAGGAATCTGATAGAGGCTCATCCACGGAACATTTCTACAAAATTATTTGAAAATCGACTTGACACTTTCGGAGCAGAAGATTTTTTAAGTTTTCACTATAGCCATATAAGGCAAAATAGCCCCGCCCCCTGGCGGCCATGTTTTTTGACCAATCAACATGGCTTGAAGGAATCTGATAGAGGGTCATCCAAGGAACATTTCTGCAAAATTATTTGAAAATCGGCCAAACACTTTCGGAGAAGAAGACTTTTTAAGTTTTCACTATAGCCATATAAGGCAAAATAGCCCCGCCCCCCCCTGGCGGCCATGTTTTTTGACCAATCAACATGGCTTGAAGGAATCTTATAGAGGGTCATCCAAGGAACATTTCTACAAAATTATTTGAAAATCTGCCAACCAGTTTGGGAGAAGAAGAATTTTGAAGTTTTTTTCATTTCGTTGCCATGGAAACCAGAATTCTGCATGGATCCCAAAAATTTGAAGGAAATCTGGTGAGGTCATTGAGAGGATGCTTTCTGTGAAGTTTCATCCCAATTGACCCACTGGTTACTGAGGAGAAGAAGTTGACGCACGACGGACGACGCACGACGGACGCCGGACAAAAGGCGATCACAATAACTCACCTTGAGCAAAGCTCAGGTGAGCTAAAAACAAGAGGGCCATGATGGCCCTATATCGCTCACCTGATTTAATAGAACTTCAATAGTTTTCAAAGTTTTTACTCTTTTTAGGCCAATACTTTTGGACAAGAAGATTTTTAAAGTTTTAACAATGCACATATAAGGAAAACAAGCTCCGCCCCCTGGCGGCCATGTTTTTCAACGGATCAAAAATATTTGAACAATCTTCGTAAAGGGTGCCCAAAGGAACATTTGTGCAAAATAATTTTTAAATCTGGCCAGTACTTTTGGACAAGAAGATTTTAAAAGTTTTAACAATGCACATATAAGGAAAACAAGCTCCGCCCCCTGGCCGCCATGTTTTTCAACGGATTGGAAATATTTGTACATTGGTAAAGGGTGCCCCAAGGAACATTTGTGCAAAATAATTTTTAAATCAGGCCAGTTCTTTTGGACAAGAAGATTTTTAAAGTTTTAACAATGCACATATAAGGAAAACTAGCTCCGCCCCCTGGCGGCCATGCTTTTCAACAGATCGGAAATATTTGAACAATCTTGGTAAAGGGTGCCCTAAGGAACATTTGTGCAAAATAATTTTCAAATTGGGCCAGTACTTTTGGACAAGAAGATTTTTTAAGATTTGGCAATTTTCCCCTTTTCTGATGCCGCAGCAACCAAAGTTCTACTTGGAATTAATTTCTTTGAACAACTTTGAAAGAGGACTACCTAAGGACCATTCCTGTGAAGTTATTTTGAAATCTGTCCATTGGTTTAGTAGGAGAAGTCATTTGTAGGAACAGACGCTGACGACGACGACGACGACGGACATCGGGTGATCACAAAAGCTCACCTTGCACTTCGTGCTTAGGTGAGCTAAAAAAAAGAGCTAAACTAAAACCTTAACCGGACGACCAAGCTGCCACCGCCAGGGTCATGACAATAGCTCTCGTTTTTTTTTCAAAAATAGAGCTAAAAAGGGCCATATATTGCAAAATATACTGGAAAGAGTTATCATACTTGATTGTTTACATAATATTATGTGTGATGGTTGGAAAGGGTTGTATAAAGTTTCAATGCAATGCATCAAGTAGTTACTAAGATATGGTCTCTTAATATAGATGCATGCAAAACTTTAACCAGAATTTCTAAGTAAACAAGAGGGCCATGATGGCCCTGGAATCGCTCACCTGATTTATTTTTTTAACTTTAGCTATATAAGCCCCGCCCCCTGGCAGTCATAGTTTCCGACCAATCAACTTGGCTTGAAGGAATCTGATAGAGGGTCACCCTAGGAACATTTCAACAAAATTATTTGGAAATCTGCCAGACACTTTTGGAGGAGAAGATTTTTTAAGTTTTCACTATAGTCATATAATGCAAAATAGCCCCGTCCACTGGCGGCCATGTTTTTTGACCAATCAACATGGCTTGAAGGAATCTGAAAGTGGGTCATCCAAGGAACATTTCTACAAAATTATTTGAAAATCGGCCTGACACTTTCGGAGAAGAAGATTTTTTAAGTTTTCACTTTGGCAATATAAGGCAAAATAGCCCCGCCCCCTGGCGGCCATGTTTTTCGACCAATCAACATGGCTTGAAGGAATCTGATAGAGGGTCACCCAAGGAACATTTCTACAAAATTATTTGAAAATCGGCCCGACACTTATTGAAGAGAAGATTTTTTAAGTTTTCACTATAGCCATAAAAGGCAAAATAGCCCCGCCCCCTGGCGGCCATGCTTTTTGACCAATCAACATGGCTTGAAGGAATCTGATTGAGGATCACCCAAGGAACATTTCTACAAAATAATTTGAAAATCGGCCTGACACTTTTGGAGGAGAAGATTTTTTAAGTTTGCACTATAGCCATATTAGGCAAAATAGCCCCGCCCCTCTGGCGGCCATGTTTTTTGACCAATCAACATGGCTTGAAGGAATCTGATAGAGGGTCACCCAAGGAACATTTCTACAAAATTATTTGAAAATCGGCCTGACACTTTCGGAGGGGAAGATTTTTTAAGTTTTCACTATAGCCATATAAGGCAAAATAGCCCCGCCCCCCCTTGCGGCCATGTTTTTCGACCAATCAACATGGCTTGAAGGAATCTGATAGAGGGTCATCTAAGGAACATTTCTACAAAATTATTTGAAAATCTGCCAACCAGTTTGGGAGAAGAAGAATTTTGAAGTTTTTTCTGTTTCGTTGCCATGGAAACCAGAATTTTGCATGGATCCCAAAAATTTGAAGGAATTCTGGTGAGGTCATTGAGAGGATGCTTTCTGTGAAGTTTCATCCAAATTGACCCACTGGTTACTGAGGAGAAGAAATTGACGGACGACGGACAAAAGGCAATCACAATAACTCACCTTGAGCAAAGCTCAGGTGAGCTAAAAAAGGGCCATAACTTGCATAAAATGCAGGATAGAGTTATCATACTTGATAGTCTACATAAGTGTGATAGTTGCGTAGGGTTGTAAAAAGTTTCAATGCAATGCATCAGGTAAATACTGAGATATGGACTCTTAATTTAGTTGCACGTAAAACTTTAACCAGAATTTCTAAGTAAAAGAAGGGCCATAACTTGCATAAAATGCAGGATAGAGTTATCTAACTTGATTATCTACACAGGTTTGATAGTTGGGTAGGGTTGTATAAAGTTTCAATGCAATGCATCATGTAAATACAGATATATGGACTCTTAATTTAGTTGCACGCAAAACTTTAACCAGAATTTCTAAGTAAACAAGAGGGCCAAGATGGCCCTAAATCGATCACCTAATTGATAGTAAATTAGTAGCAAATATTTAACTGCAAATATATGAGAAAATTTGATCAGGGAGTGCAAATGAAACTGAAAGGAGTGGACACTTCTCAAGAAACAGCTTATCATTAAAGGCCATTTATATCTTGAAATCTAACAAGAACTTTAATAAGAATGGAATTATAAAGTTTTTGTCATTTTGCACCTTTCCTGATGCTGCCTTGCTGCCCTGTTTTTCAACGAAATCAATATGGCTTCAACAGTTTATTTAGAGGGTCACTTAAGGAACATTTCTACCAAATTATCTTGCAATCGCACAAGCAGATTATGGAGGAAAAGGATTTTAAAATTTGGGTATTTTTCTCACTTTCTGATGCCGCAGCAACCAAAGTTCTCAATGGAATTTAAATCTTCGAACAATTTTGAAAGAGGACCACCAAAGAACATTCCTGTGATGTTTGTGGAAATTGGTCTATTGGAATGGTAGGAGTTGGTTGTCATTTGTAGCTAAAAGTTCAATTTACCCTTTTTGTGACGACGCCTGGTTGATATGATTGTGTAACCAATCAAAACGGCTTAAACAAATTAAATAGAGGATCATTACAGTAAGATTCGTATTATATTTATTTAAAATCAGACAAACACTTTCATAAAAATGGAATTTTCAAATTTTGTCATTTTGCCCTTTTTCTGATGCCGCCTGACTGCCATGTTTTTCGACCAATCAGTATGGCTTGAACAATTTTTATAGAGGGTCACCCAAGGAACATTTCTACCAAATTATATTTGAATCTGACAGGCAGATTCGGAGGAGAAGATTTTTAAAGTTTGGACATTTTGTCCCCTTTCTGATGCCGCAGCAACCAAAGTTCTCAATGGAATTTTAATCTTTGAACAATTTTGAAAGAGGACCACCAAAGGAACATTCCTGTGATGTTTTGTGGAAATTGGTCTATTGGAATGGTAGGAGTTGGTTGTAATTTGTAGCTAAAAGTTCAATTTACCCCTTTTGTGATGACGCCTGGTTGCTATGATTGTGTAACCAATCAAAACGGCTTTAACAAATTAAATAGAGGATCATTACAGTAAGATTTGTATTATATTTTCTTAAAATCAGACAAGCACTTTTATAACAAGAGGGCCATGATGGCCCTGGAATCGCCCGCCATCTGGCGGACATAGTTTCCGACCAATCGACTTGGCTTGAAGGAATCTGATAGAGGGTCACCCTAGGAACATTTCTACAAAATTATTTGAAAATCGGCCTAACACTTTTGGAGGAGAAGATTTTTTAAGTTTTCACTATAGCCATAAAAGGCAAAATAGCCCCGACCCCTTGTGGCCATGTTTTTTGACCAATCAACATGGCTTGAAGGAATCTGATAGAGGGTCATCCAAGGAACATTTCTACAAAATTATTTGAAAATCGGCCTGACACTTTTGGAGAAGAAGATTTTTTAAGTTTGCACTATAGCTATATAAGGCAAAATAGCCCCGCCCCCCCTGGTGGCCATAATTTTTGACCAATCAACATGGCTTAAAGGAATCTGATAGAGGGTCATCCAAGGAACAGTTCTACAAAATTATTTGAAAATCAGCCTGACACTTTTGGAGGAGAAGATTTTTTAAGTTTTCACTATAGCCGTATAAGGCAAAAAAGCCCCGCCCCCCTGGCGGCCATGTTTTTCTACCAATCATCATGGCTTCAAGGAATCTGATAGAGAGTCACCCAAGGAACATTTCTACAAAATAAGTTCAAAATCTGCCAACCAATTTGGGAGAAGAAGAATTTTGAAGTTTTTTTCGTTTCGTTGCCATGGAAACCAGAATTCTGCATGGATCCCAATAATTTGAAGGAATTCTGGTGAGGTCATTGAGAGGATGCTTTCTGTGAAGTTTCATCCCAATTGACCCACTGGTTACTGAGGAGAAGATGTTGAAGATTTTTTAAGTTTTCACTATAACCATAAAAGGCAAAATAGCCCCGCCCCCTGGCGGCCATGTTTTTCGACCAATCAACATGGCTTGAAGGAATTTGTTAGAGGGTCACCCAAGGATCATTTCTACAAAATAATTTGAAAATCGGCCTGACACTTTCGGAGGAGAAGATTTTTTAAGAATTTTGAAGTTTTTTTCATTTCGTTGCCATGGAAACCAGAATTTTGCATGGATCCCAAAATTTTTAAGGAATTCTGGTGAGGACATTGAGAGGATGCTTTCTGTGAAGTTTCATCCCAGTTGACCCACCGGTTACAGAGGAGAAAATGTTGACGGACGACGGACATAGGGCGATCACAATAACTCACCCTGAGCACTTCGTGCACAGGTGAGCTAACAAGAGGGCCATGATGGCCCTTGAATCGCTCACCTGATTTTTTTTTTTTTCACTTAAGCTATATAAGCCCCGCCCCCTGGCGGCCATAGTTTCCGACGAATCAACATGGCTTGAAGGAATCTGATAGAGGGTCATCCTAGGAACATTTCTACAAAATTATTTGAAAATCGGCCTGACACTTATGGAGGAGAAGATTTTTTAAGTTTTCACTATAGCCATAAAAGGCAAAATAGCCCCGCCCCCTGGCGGCCATGTTTTTTGACCAATCAACATGGCTTGAAGGAATCTGATAGAGGATCACCCAAGGAACATTTCTACAAAATTATTTGAAAATCGGCCTGACACTTTTGGAGAAGAAGATTTTTTAAGTTTGCGCTATAGCCATATAAGGCAAAATAGCCCCGACCCCCTGGCGGCCATGTTTTTCGACCAATCAACATGGCTTG
This sequence comes from Serripes groenlandicus, assembly GCA_031761405.1. Lineage (NCBI taxonomy): Eukaryota > Metazoa > Mollusca > Bivalvia > Cardiida > Cardiidae > Serripes > Serripes groenlandicus. The sequence goes on from JASEVX010000221.1 coordinate 126,030, forward strand.
AAGGAATCTGATAGAGGGTCACCCACGGAACATTTCAACAAAATTATTTGAAAATCGGCCTAACACTTTCGGAGGAGAAGATTTTTTAAGTTTTCACTATAGCCATATAAGGCAAAATAGCCCCGCCCCCCCTGGTGGCCATGTTTTTCGACCAATCAACATGGCTTGAAGGAATCTGATAGAGGGTCATCCAAGGAACATTTCTACAAAATGATTTAAAAATCTGCCAACCAGTTTGGGAGAAGAAGAATTTTGAAGTTTTTTCGGATTCGTTGCCATGGAAACCAGAATTTTGCATGGATCCCAAAAATTTGAAGGAATTCTGGTGAGGTCATTGAGAGGATGCTTTCTGTGAAGTTTCATCCAAATTGACCCACTGGTTACTGAGGAGAAGAAGTTGACGCAAGACGCACGCCGGACAAAAGGCGATCACTATAACTCACCTTGAGCAAAGCTCAGGTGAGCTAAAAATGGAATTTTCAAATTTTGTCATTTTGCCCCTTTTTTGATGCCGCCTGACTGCCATGTTTTTCGACCAATCCGTATGGCTTGAACAATCTTTATAGAGGGTCACCCAAGGAACATTTCTACCAAATTATATTTGAATCTGACAGGCAGATTCTGAGGAGAAGATTTTTAAAGTTTGGACATTTTGTCCCCTTTCTGATGCTGCAGCAACCAAAGTTCTCAATGGAATTTAAATCTTTGAACAATTTTGAAAGAGGACCACCAAAGGAACATTCCTGTGATGTTTGATGGAAATTGTTCTTGCGGTTCAGGAGGAGATGATGTTTAAAGCTAAAAGTTAACGCCGGACGGACGGACGACGGACAAAAAGTGATCAGAAAAAAGGGCCATAACTTGCATAAAATGTAGGATAGAGTTATCTAACTTGATAATCTACATAGGTGTGATGGTTGGGTAGGGTTGTATAAAGTTTCAATGCAATGCATCAAGTAAATACTGAGATATGGACTCTTAATTTACTTGCACGCAAAACTTTTACCAGAATTTCTAAGTAAAACAAGAGGGCCATGATGGCCCTGGATCGCTCACCTTAATTATACAATGTACTGCAATGCAAAAATCATAAAGACAATTATTCTGAATGCATCCTCCACAGTGTTAATAATATTTTCCTTCATTTTGCCTAGTGATCTATATTTTTTTACCTGATATGACCCATATTCCTACATGGACTAGATATCATTAAGACAACATACTGACAAAGTTTCAACTTGCTCAAAGTAAAAATGCGGCCTCCGGAGTTTGAACAATATTTTCCTTTATTGACCTAGTTTCTGATCCAATATGACCCATATTCGAACTTGACATAGATATAATTCAGACAAACATTCTGACCAAATTTCAAGCTGCTGAAGCAAAAAATGTGGCATCCAAAGTGTTCACAAGATTTTCCTTCAATTTGATCTAGTGACCTAGTTTTTGACCCGGCATGACCCATATTCGAACTTGGCCTAAATATCATTCAGCTCAACATTCTGAACAAATTTCAAGCCGCTGAAGCAAAACATGCGGCTTTTACAGAGTTAACAAGATTTTCCCTTAATTTGGCCTTGTGACCTAGTTTCTAATCCAATATGGCCCATATTTAAACTTGACCTAGATATCTTTAAGACAAACATTCTGACAAAATTTCAAGCTGCTGAAGCAAAAAATGAGGCATCCAAAGTGTTAACAAGATTTTCCTTCAATTTGGCCTAGTGATCTAGTTTTTGACCCGGCATGACCCATATTCGAACTTGGCCTAGATATCATTCAGCTCAACATTCTGAACAAATTTCAAGTTGCTGAAGCAAAATATGCAGCTTCTACAGAGTTAACAAGATTTTCCCTCAATTTGGCCTAGTGACCTAGTTTCTGACCCAATATGACCCATATTTGAACTTGACCTAGATATCTTTAAGACAAACATTCTGACCAAATTTCAAGTTGCTGAAGCAAAAAATGCGGCATCCAAAGTGTTAACAAGATTTTCCTTCAATTTGATCTAGTGACCTAGTTTTTGACCCGGCATAACCCATATTCGAACTTGACCTAGATATTTTTAAGACAAACATTCTGACAAAATTTCAAACTGCTTAAGCAAAAATTGCGGCCTCTGGAGTGTTAACAAGATTTTCCTTCAATTTGGCCTAGTGACCTACTTCTTGACCCGACGTGACCCATGTTCGAACTTGACCTACATATCATTAAGACAAACATTCTGATAAAGTTTAAACATGCTCAAGTTGAAAATGTGGCCTCTAGAGTGTTAACAAGATTTCGCTTCAATTTGACCTAGTGACCTCGTTTTTGACCTCATATGGCCCAGTTTCGAACTTGTCCAAGATTTTATGGAGATGAACGTTCTGATAAACTTTCATGAAGATTGGATGCAAAATGTAGCCTGTAGAGTGTTAACAAGCTCAAATGTTGACGACGCACGACGCACGACGGACGGACGCCGGACAAAATGTGATCCCGAAAGCTCACCTTGCACTTCGTGCATAGGTGAGCTAAAAAGGGCCATAACTTTCATAAAATGCAGGATAGAGATATCTTACTTATTAATCTACATAGGTGTGATGGTTGGGTAGGGTTGTATAAAGTTTCAATGCAATGCATCAAGTAAATACTGAGATATGGACTCTTAATTTAGTTGCACGCAAAACTTTTACCATAATTTCTAAGTAAAAAAGGGCCATAACTTGCATAAAATGCAGGATAGAGTTATCTAACTTAATAATCTACATAGGTGTGACAGTTTAGTAGGGTTGTAGAAAGTTTCAATGCAATACATGTAGTATTTAAGTACTGGCATGCAAAACCTTAACCAAAGTTTGATGCCGACGCTGACGCCAGGGTGAGTAGTATAGCTCTCATATTCTTTGAATAGTCCAGCTAAAAAGAGATATTGCAGGGACTTATCTAGACCTCTGAATCTTACATTGTTAATGATGTGACAGCAGTTATTGATGAGGGCGACGCATATATTCTTGTCCATCTTGGTCATGGATTTAACCAGACTGTTGGCCCACTTGTAGCCCTGCAGTCTCTGTAGATAATCAGGCTCATCCACTCTTTTCATGTCAAAACTGTTCAGCTGAAAAGTACAGATAAGTCGTGTCATTTCAGATGAAATAGTAATCAATATGGAAACATTATACTATCTCAACCCTTTCCCACATACAACAATTCTGCAGCAGATGACTTTGGACGTATTTTGTCAAAAAATAGAAAATATCCATAATTGAATGGATAACCTATGACAAAAAGTGGATAACATTGTGGCAAAAGGAGAAATTGCATGTTTTGTGCAGTTTCTTCTTTTGTCACTATGTTTTCAAAAAGCTGTTTGCTGCAGAGGCGTCAGAAAGCGTCTATATGAGGGAAAGGGTTAAACAGATGACATTGAAAAAAAAAAGATAATTTCTATAAACAAGAGTATAACAAAAGCAATGCTGAGCGAACACCAACACTCGTTTGTTTATTTCTAAGGATAAAAAGGGGCATTACTGAAAAATTATTAAAGCCAGAGTTATGTGACATTGTATGTAAGTTTCATATGAAAATGTTGAACGGTTTTCAAGTTATTAGGTGAGGTAAAGGTTTTGTGACAGGCCAGCTTATTTTCTCCAAAGAATAGACAAGCTCAAAATTGATTAGTTGAAAACATTGTGGCCAAAGGAGAAATGTGCTCATTATGAACAAAATTTCCTTATGTCACATTGTTTTCAAAAGTCGTATTCTGAAGAGGCATAAAAATAAATCCTTATGAGGGAAATAGTTAACTTTATAGCTTCATAACAAACAATACAGATTGTTTAAATACCATAAAAAATATTTCCTTGAGGGTAGAATAATTTGTTACCCGTTACACAATTTCAGCCAGATTTTGCAACTCATCATGTCCTTCACACAATATCTGTAAACATAAAACATTGATATTTAAATATTTGATCTTATTTTATATTAGAAAACACTTGCACTGCCTTAATTTGTAAGATGTTCTAGAATGGAATAAAATATTTTGGGATAGGTCTGTAATCTAGTTCAGCATGCTCCAGACAGACAGAACAGCTAACAAATGCATCAATACATTTTCCCTTCTGCACTGTACTGGTGCGAGAAACCCAAGAAACACATTTGGAAATTTACATATGGCATTAACAATTAAAAATCCTATTTTCTCTCAACTTTCTCTTGTGGTTTTCAATTATGTCATACTAGTTCAACCAATATTGGCATCAGGTGTCGTTTTTCCTGATAGCAAGACTCTAAAACATAAGTCGACAAACATGGCAGAAAATTAATATTATATTCTTAAAATATTATATTGTGTAAAGTTAAATCAAGTCTCTTACCACAAACACGTTTGACAAAAGAACCCGGGAATTTTTGTGTATCAGAGTAGCAAACAGTCTACACATGATGGGGATAAAGACAGTCCTGTCTTCTATCAGTCTAAGAAGGTTCTGGATACTGTTTATGATGTCCTCCTCAGCTTTCTACAAAGTACAATACAAAGAGTTAAATTACAATTTGAATCTTTGAATTGGCAATTCCATCTCGAGATATAAAACAGGTCTGTTATTAAAGGGTAAAGCTTCGAAGAATAGATACCCTGCATCAAAAGCTCAATGCAGAATAAAACATATAATTACATTTTTGATTGATGAAAATTGATGTTTTTTCTTGTAACTGACGGAATGTTTTGATGTAAAGTAGCTGTATTTATGATGCTTTCATAACATGTTTATGTTTTGCAATGGAAGTGGGGACTAATAGTACATGACTACATGACATGTTTATGTTTTGCAATGGAAGTGGGAACTTAGTACATGACTTCAGTAAATATCATCTGGGCAACAGATATTTTCAGGGGAAATATTTGCCACTAGAAATATGATTTCCTCATCCTGGTATACTGTCTTAATATATGCAATATCAAAATACAAATAAGGAAAGCAATAGGAAATCTGCAACTAACAAATGCTTGGGTCACCTCCATGTAGTCAGACTGGTGTCTTTTATGTTTGCAATTATTGATACAAGCATCCTAAAGCGATCTGATTAACCCTTTCTTACATACAATAAACAAGGCAAAAATCAAGTCGTCTGCTGTGGATGGGTCAAATTGTGTCTACAAGGCGGAAATGGCTTAGTTTTTGCTATGGTCAATGTGTTTTAAATTCACCGCATAAACTATGACTTTTCCTAGATTCTTACACATGACATTTGTGGTTCGTCATTTCTACAAAAGAAAATTTATATCCAGCTATACTAAACAAAATGATGTACCAAAAAGTAAATGTGGACAACGAATTGAGCGAACTTAGTGCGTTTTACTGGTAAAAGATTACATACCTGGGACTTTTTCTTGTGCAGGAAAGGAAGTAGAAGAGTGATCACTTTTTTACACAAGCTGGCGTCCGTTACAAAACCGCTTATTCTTGTAAAGAGAAAAAAATAAATCATTTCAGAGTTACCTAAAAACTGTAAAAATGCGGCCTCTGGAGTTTGAACAATATTTTCCTTTATTGACCTTGTTTCTGACCCAACTTGACCTAGATATAATTCAGACAAACATTCTGACCAAATTTCAAGCTGCTGTAGCAAAAAATGCGTCTTCTACAGAGTTAACAAGATGTTCCTTCAATTTGGCCTAGTGACTTAGTTTCTGACCCAATATGATCCATATTCGAACTTGACCTAGATATCTTTAAGACAAACATTCTGACAAAATTTCAAACATCTGAAGCCAAAAAAAATGCGGCCTCTAGAGTGTTCACAAGATTTTCCTTCAATTTGACCTAGTGACCTATTTTTTGACCCAACATGACCCTTGATCAAACTTGGCTTACATATCATCAAGAAAAAAAATCTGATAAAGTTTCATCATGCTCAAGATAAAAATGCAGTATCAAGAGTGTTAACAAGATTACCCTTCAATTCGGCCTAGTGAACTAGTTTTTAACCCGCCATGACCCATATTCGAACTTGGCCTATATATCATTTAGACAAACATTCTGACCAAATTTCAAGCTGCTTAAGCAAAAAATGTGGCATCCAAAGTGTTAACAAGATTTTCCTTCAATTTGGCCTAGTGACCTAGATTTTGACCCCGCATGACCCATATTCAAACTTAGCCTAGATATCATTTAGCTCAACATTCTGACCAAATTTCAAGCTGCTGAAGCAAAACATGCAGCTTCTACAGAGTTAACAAGATTCCCTTCAATTAGGCCTAGTGATCTAGTTTCTGACCCAATATGACCCATATTCAAACTTGACCTAGATATTTCTAAGACAAACATTCTGACAAAATTTCAAACTGTTGAAGCAAAAATTGCGGCCTCTGGAGTGTTTTAACCCGACATGACCCTTTGACCTCTAAGTGTGACTTTGACATTTGAGGTTCAGGCCTGGGTCTTGTGCGCATCACGCCACCTTATGATGGAGAACATGTTTGCCTAGTAACTTGTGAATCCTATGATGCATGGTTGAGATGCGGGCCGGACAAGGTACAGTCCTATCAAACAGTACTCATTTTGACCTCTAAGTGTGACCTTGACATTTGAGGTATAGGCCTAGGTCTTGAGAACGACATGCTGCCTCATCATAGTGAATGTTTGAGCCAAGTATCATGGAAATCCTATAATGCATGCTTGAGATGCGGGTCGGACAAGGTACAGCCCTATCAAACATTACTCATTCTGACCTTTAACCTCTAAGTGTGACCTTGACCTTTGAGGTGAACATTTGTGGCAAGTAACTTGGGAATCCTATGATGCATGGTTGAGATGTGAGCCGGACAAGGTACAGTCCTATCAAACAGTACTCATTTTGACCTTTGACCTGTAAGTGTGACCTTGACATTTGAGGTACAGGCCTGGGTCTTGTGCGCGACACACAGCCTCATCATGGTTAACGTTTGTGCTAAGTTTCTTTGAAATCCTATGATGCATGGTTGAAATGTGAGCCGGACAAGGTAGTCCTATCAAACAGTACTCATTTTGACCTTTGACCTCTAAGTGTGACCTTGACATTTGAGGTACAAGCCTGGGTCTTGTGTGTGACATGCCGCCTCATCATGGTGAACGTTTGTGCCAAGTTTCTTTGAAATCCTATGATGCATGGTTGAGATGTGGGCCTTACAAGGCTAGGTTGGACTGACATACAGACAGACAGACAGACATACGGAATCAACCAAAACTATAGCACCCAAGTCGGTAGGTGACTAATAACTCACAGAAAATGCAATGATATAACTGAACAAGAGGCCCAAGAGGGCCAGAATCGCTCCACGGCCATAAGGCAAAAATCATATCTCCAAACAGCCCTGGCCCCTGGTGGCCATGTTTTTACCAACCACCATGGCTTGAAGGAATATTGTAGAGTGTCACCCAAGGAATGTTTCTGCAAAATTATGTGAAAAATTGGCCCGACACTTTCGGAGGAGAGGATATTTTAAGTTTTCACTATAGCCATATAAGGCAAAATAGCCCCACCCCCTGGCGGCCATATTTTTCAACCAATCAACATGGCTTCAAGGAATCTGATAGAGGGTCATCCAAGGAACATTTCTACAAAATTATTAGAATATCAGCCAGACACTTTCGGAGGAGAAGATTTTTTAAGTTTTTACTAGTCTGGTCATATAAGGCAAAAAAGTCCCGCCCTCTGTCGGCCATGTTTTTCGACTAATCAACATGGCTTGAAGGAATCTGATAGAGGGTCACCCAATGAACATTTCTACAAAATTATTTGAAAATCGGCTGAACACTTTCACTAAAGCTATATAAGGCAAAATGGCCCCGCCCCTTGGCGGCGATGTTTTTCAACCAATCAACATTTCTTGAAGGAATCTAATAAAGGATCACCCAAGGAACATTTCTACAAAAGTATTTGAAAATTGGCCTGACACTTTCGGAGAACATTTTTTCTGTTGTTTGCCATGGAAACCACAATTATGGATGGATCAAAAAAGTTTGAAGGAATTTAAGAGAGGACATTGAGAGAATGATTGGCTAAGTGGTTATGGAGAAGAAGTCGTTTAAAGGAAAAAGTTAACACACGCATGCACAACGGACAATTCGCCATGACATAAGCTCGACTGGCTTTCAGCCAGTGGAGCTAAAAATATTAAAAGCATCATAAAACACCATACAAAGTACCATAAAAACAATAGAACTGACCTATATTTCTGGCCTTGTGGAACATCCGACCATGCCCATAGATCACATCGGATATAAACTGATCCATGCCTACAACAAGAATGTGCATCACATTGATACCAACTATGGCAAGGATCTTCCAGGAGATGATCTCTTTCCGGATGTTACAGAGATTCAAGACGATGCATGTAACGATGATTTCTGTGATGGTGAACCCAGGGTTTCCACTGGACCATATATTTTTTTGGCCACATTAAACCACAATTTTGTTAAGCAAGGGGGAGGGTTCTGGAGGGGGTGAGCCCCCTTCCGTGGTATTTTTTTGTTTGTTCAGCTGTATTGATATATACACTAATTTAAGCATACCTAACACTTTTAATGTGTGTTCTGTCATTGACTAAATGTTGTGATATGGTGTATCAATACAGCTATAAAAAAAAATATTATTTCATCATGGTTCACCAATACATGAAATGTCATAAAATGATTATAATTTTACTAAATAAAACAAGAGGACCATGATGGTCCTATATCGCTCACCTGATTTAATCAAACTTAAAAAGTTTTCAGTGTTCTTTCCCCTATATGAGTCTATGAAAAAAAAATTACCCCAGCCGAGGGGTCATTTTTGACCCCAGGGCTATAATTTGAACAATCTTGGTAGACTAGATGATGCTACATACCACATATCAAAGGCCTGGGGCGTCTACTTTTAGACAAAAAGATTTTTTAAGTTTTTCCCCTATATGAGTCTATGTAAAACAAGTGACCCCCGGGGAATGGTCATTTTTGACCCCAGGGCTATAATTTGAACAATCTTGGTAGAGGTTCACTAGATGATGCTACATACCAAATATCAGAGGCATGGGCCTTTTCCTTTGAGACAAGAAGATTTTTAAAGTTTTTCCCCTATACGAGTCTATGTTAAACAAGTGACCCCCGGGGAAGGGTTATTTTTGACCCCAGGGCTATAATTTGAACAATCTTGGTAGAGGTTCACTAGATGATGCTACATACCAAATATCAAAGGCATGGGCCTTCTACTTTTAGACAAGATGATTTTTAAAGTTTTTCCCCTATATGAGTCTATGTTATACAAGTGACCCCCGGGGAGGGGTCATTTTTGACCCCAGGGCTATAATTTAAACAATCTTGGTAGAGGTTCACTAGATGATGCTACATACCAAATATCAAAAAGGCATGGGCCTTCTACTTTCAGACAAGAAGATTTTTTAAGTTTTGGTTAATTTCCCCTTTTTTGTTGCCATGGCAGCCAAAGTTTTGCATGGAATAGAATTTTTTGAACAAGTTTGAAAGAGATCCACCCAAGGAACATTCCTGTAAAATTATTTTGAATTTGGTTTATTGGTGTAGGAGGAGAAGTCGTTTGTAGGAAAATGTGAACGGACGGACGACAACGACGACGACGACAGACGACGGACGGTGAGCGATCACAAAAGCTCACCTTGCACTTCGTGCATTGGTGAGCTAAAAATAAACAAAACCCTTAAACATGTTCCATTCTTTTATTATTATTATGTTATCATGGTTCTCATTCTTTTTTGTCCAATCTGTTTCTAACTTTAATGATTTTACCAATCTAAATGCTTCTAATCCATTTGATATTGTATCAGCCTAGTATGGTCAATGAAAACACATGAAAAGGTTTAATAACCACAGATCTTCCTACTTGTTATGTTTATCCATTTACAATGGGCTAATAAATTCAAAAGATTTCTGGTCACCACCATCACTATGAAGATTCATAAAAAAAATATTCAGTGTTCCTACTCATGTAAAATGTTGCGTGAATTACGTAAACAAAGTCACTGTCAATCATGTATTTTAGGCCGTATGCGAGATTGTGTGTAAGAAAATTCCGCAGACGAAAAGCATTAAAAAGTGTTAAAATGCGTTGTTTGAAGTTATTTTTATTTTGAAAGCGGGCGTAAAATTATTTCCTAACCAATCGGCGAGAAATAGTACCCCACATAGTTTTGATTCACATATATTTCATGAAATCAAAGGCGCAAACTGTAAACAATCATCAGCGTGTGTCGTTGTTTCAATCAATTATTAAACATCAAAGTACAACCGATACGAGTAGGTGACAAAAGATACGCTGTTTACCCCCAATGTTATCACCTTGGCGTTTGACACGATTCGCTGTGTACTGTCTTTTTCGGCTGTGTGTTATGCAGATTTACAGCCAGATAGAGAAGTTTAGTAAAGGGAATTTCATGTATAAGAAGCAACATTTTATGGCGAATAATTTTTCAGCCATTTTTTTTATTTTTTCGACGTTGGCGTGTTTGGCGAATTACAGCGGAAACCCTGTGAACCACATGTGGTGATAAAAGTATCGGTATAAGTCCTCGCTGTAATATCTGAAGTAACTCCACCAGGAAAAGTAGTGTGGGTAGCTGTATAGAAAGACATTAACTGAGTCAGTGCATGGCAAAAGGTGACTAATAACTCCTTCTTGTCAGGATAAATGGTAGTCACTAAGTACTGGTTACTTGCTCAGAAAATGCAATGATATAACTGAACAAGAGGCCCAAGAGGGCCAGTATCGCTCCACGGCCATAAGGCAAAAATCATATCTCCAAACAGCCCTGCCCCCTGGTGGCCATGTTTTTTACCAACCACCATGGCTTGAAGGACTATTGTAGAGTGTCACCCAAGGAATGTTTCTGCAAAATTATATGAAAATTGGCCTGACACTTTCGGAGGAGAGGATATTTTAAGTTTTCACTATAGCCATATAAGGCAAAATAGCCCCACCCCCTGGCGGCCATATTTTTCAACCAATCAACACGGCTTGAAGGAATCTGATAAAAGTATCGGTAGAAGTCCTCGCTGTAATAACTGAAGTAACTCCACCAGGAAAAGTAGTGTGGGTAGCTGTATAGAAAGACATTAACTGAGTCAGTGCATGGCAAAAGGTAGATGCAGGCATTTCTGAACAATGTTGGTTTGGATTAGCCTGTACATTTGCTCAGACTTATCCCTTTCCAACATACAGCAAATCTGCAGCAGACGGCTTTGAAAATGTCTACTAAAAATATGGAAAATCTCTAAAATTGTAGGTTGAACCTTTTCCCTCATATAGACGCTTTCTGACGCCTTTGCAGCAGACGGCTTTTTGAAAACATAGTGACAAAAGAAGAAATTGCTCAAAACGAATGTTTTCCAGTTTTGTTTATCCATCCAATTATAAAGATTTTCTATTTTTTGACAAAATATGCTCAAAGTCGTCTGCTGTAGAACTGTTGTATAAGGGAAAGGGTTAAGTGGGATATTCTGAACAATGTCGGTTTGGATCAGCTTGTACATTCTCTCAGTCTTAACCCTTTCCCACATACAGCAAATCTACAGCAGACGGCTTTGAAAATGACTACCCAAAAATATGGAAAATCTCTATAATTGTAGGTTTAATTACTAAAACAAAGTTGAAAACATTGTGGCAAAAGGTGAAATTGCTCGTTTTGAGGAATTTCACCTTTTGTCAGAATGTTTCCAAAAATCGTCTGCTGCAAAGCTGTCTATATGAGGGAAAAAGGTTAATAGAATCTACACAGGTTGACAGAAGCTTCTTACAAGCTCTTGTTACAAAAATATGTGAACAGTGCAGATCTAAATCAAACTGTGCAGATGCACTGGTTGATCTGGATCCATACTGTTTTCAAAAGCCAACTTGTACTTTGTTCCATGCTCAATGACAATTAAGGACTATGTAATGCAGCCTGAAAAAAATAACAATGTGAATATGAAAGCCATTTGAGCCACTGGTCCTAGAACTGCAAACTACGGTTGATCCAAAACACAAGTCGAAAACATAGGCATTCTGTAGTGTATATTTTAGAGTTAATTTAACATAATTCTGCCGATCATTTGAGCCTCAAAATGGAGCTGGTAATATTGAACAAGAGCACCGCGTAAGGCACAGACCCTCGACTGATAGAAAACAGAAAAAAAGCGGAGCTGAACAAAAAACCTTAACCGGGTGACCACGCCGACGACCATGCCAGGGTCATGACAATAGCTCTCGTTTTTTCAAAAGTCGAGCTAAAAATGTTTTTGATACATTATGTCTTTGTTTAATGCTGTTTTGTGATCTAATCATCTAAACAAGAGGTCTATGATGGCCCTGGATCGCTCACCCGATTTTTTTTTTTTTCACTTTAGCTTTATAAGCCCCACCCCCTTGTGGCCATAGTTTCCAACCAATCAACTTTGATTGAAGGAATCTGATAGAGGGTCACCCTAGGAACATTTCTACAAAATTATTTGAAATTTTTTAGAGTAGAAGAATTTTTAAGTTTTCACTATAGCCATATAAGGCAAAATAGCCTTACCCACTGGCGGTCATGTTTTTCGACCAATAAACACGGGTTAAAGGAATCTGATGGAGGGTCATCCAAGGAACATTTCTACAAAAAGTTTTGAAAATCGGCCTGACACTTTCGGAGAAGACGATTTTTTAAGTTTTCACTATAGCCATATAAGCCAAAATAGCCCTGTCCACTGGCGGCCATGTTTTTCGACCAATCAACATGGCTTGAAGGAATCTGATAGTGGGTCACTTAAGGAACATTTCTACAAAATTATTTGAAAATCGGCCTGACACTTTCGGAGGAGAAGATTTTTTAAGTTTTCACTATAGCCATATAAGGCAAAATAGCCCCGTCCTCCCCTGGCGGCCATGTTTTTCGACCAATCAACATGGCTTGAAGGAATCTGACAGAGGGTCAACCAAGGAACATTTCTACATAATTATTTGAAAATCTGCCAACCAGTTTGGGAGAAGAAGAATTTTGAAGTTTTTTCATTTTGTTGCCATGGAAACCAGAATTCTGTATGGATCCCAAAAATTTGAAGGAAATCTGGTGAGGTCATTGAGAGAATGCTTTCTGTGAAGTTTTATCCCAATTGACCCACTGGTTACTGAGGAGAAGAAGTTGATGCACGATGGACGACGTACAAAAGGCGATGACAATAACTCACCTTGAGCAAAGCTCAGGTGAGCTAAAAATGTCTACCGTATATCCGCGGCCATAAGTCGACTTCGGCCATTAGTCGAGGGTCCAGTTTGACCCGAATTTCGGTGGTTTTGAGGTTACTCCCAGCCATAAGTCGAATTTTTAAAAATTTCGGCAAAAAATTAAAAAAACATGGTTCTTGATGTAAAACTGGATAATGATACATTAAGATAATAATGCACAAACCTGATTTTATAAATCCGAATAAGCCAAACAAACAAACTAGTCCAAATTTCTTAATATATGTTTTAATCTATAAAAATAAAAGCGTGAAACTCGAACAAAGGGTTTTGGCGATGTCAACCCTTAAGACACATTTGTCCGATTTCACACATAAAAATTAATCCTTTCAATGTTTTCAAAAAATGATTAGTTAAAAGTAAAACAAACACATGAATGAGTTATTGCATTGACGAAGTTTACTAAAAGTGTGTATAATTCACAGAGAGGTGAAGACAAGGGTTGTAAAGGTCTATGGAAAGAAGTTTGGACTCTATGGTTATAAGCAAACGGTTGTATATTCCCCTGGAACAGGCTGTAGTTACAACCGACTTGCATTAGCCCTATAACTTAACTGTTTGTCGCGTGAAAAACACAGGGCTCAAATAAATGACGTCACTAATTTACCAGCTGAGATTGAGCCGCAACAAATGAAATACACCCATATAAATTAATGTTAAATTTACGATCCTATTAGCTTAGTAATATTTGTGTAAAAATCGCATTCCTAGTACAGAAACCTGGACTAGAGCTCTGACAAAAGGAGAAATTACTACATTTTCTTTAAATTGGACAAGTTAACTTTGAATTGAAAAGGATTTTAAAGGTTATGGTATTTATTTTTACTTTGTTTACGGCTAACTAGATAAAAACTAGAACTATCATTGAAGATGATAAATACCCCCAAAACAGCACCTTGATTCAAAATATGGCTTCCGACCGACCAACAAAAGGGCCATAACTCTGTAAAATGACATGCAATTGTAAGACCTGAAGGGTATGCACATCTCCTCTTGGTATAGAAGCTTCATGTAAAATTTTATTGAATTCCACCCAGTGGTTTGTAAGAAATAGGTGGGACAAAATATGGCTTACTTAATAAGTAAAAGGGCCATAACTCTGTAAAATTAAATGCAATTGTAACCCCTTTAGGATATGCACATCTCCTCTTGGTATAGAAGCTTCATTTAAATTTTTTATTGAATTCCATCCAGTGGTTTGTAAGAAATAGGCCGGACAAAATATGGCTTACTTAATAAGTAACAGGGCCATAACTCTGTACAATAACATGCAATTGTAACCCCTTTAGGATATGCACATCTCCTCTTGGTATAGAAGCTTCATGTAAAATTTTATTGAATTGCACCCAGTGGTTTGTAAGAAATAGGCCGGACAAACTATGGCTTACTTAATAAGTAAAAGGGCCATAACTCTGTAAAATTACATGCAATTGTAACCTCTTTAGGATATGCACATCTCCTCTTGGTATAGAAGCTTCATGTACAATTTTATTGAATTCCACCCAGTGGTTTGTATGAAATAGGCCAGACAAAATATGGCTTACTTAATAAGTAAAATGGCCATAACTCTGTAAAATAACATGCAATTGTAACCCCTTTAGGATATGCACATCTCTTGGTACAGAAGCTTCATGTAAAATTTTATTGAATTCCACCCAGTTGTTTGTATGAAATAGGCCGGACAAAATATGGCTTACTTAACAAGAGGACCATGATGGTCCTATAGCGCTCACCTGATTTAATCAAACTTAAACAGTTTTCATTGTTCTTTGTCTATACATATATACGGAAAACAAGCAACACCCCCTGGTGGCCCATGTTTATCATCCTATCAAAATAATTGGAAGTCTTAGTAGAGGGGCACCCAAAGAACATTCACCGGGATGGGGTCATTTTTCACCCCAGGGTTATAATTTGAATAATCTTGGTAGAGGTCCAATAGGCAAGCTACATATCAAAGGCCGGGGCCCTCTACTTTCAGAAAAGATTTTTTTTTTAAATTTCTTTATATGAGTCTATGTAAAACAATAGACCCCAGGGGAGGGGTAATTTTTTGACCCCAGGGCTATAATTTGAACAATCTTGGTAGAAGTCCACTAGATGATGCTACATACCAAATATTAAAGGCCTCTACTTTTAGACAAGAAAATTCTTAGACAAGAAATTTTTTAAAGGTTTTTCCCTATATGAGTCCATGAATAAGCTCCGCCCCCCTGGCGGCCATGTTTTTCAACGGAATAAAAATATTTGAACAATTTTGTCAAAGGGTGCCCCAAGGAACATTTGTGCAAAATAATTTTCAAATCGGGCCAGTACTTTTGGACAAGAAGATTTTTTAAAGTTTTAACAATGCACATATAATGAAAACAAGCTCCGCCCCCTGGCGGCCATGTTTTTCAACGGATCGGAAATATTTAAACAATCTTGGTAAAAGGTGCCCCAAGGAACAATTGTGCAAAATAATTTTCAAATCAGGCCAATACTTTTGGACAAGAAGATTTTTAAAGTTTTTAAAAATGCACATATAATGAAAATAGGCTCATCCCCCTGGCGGCCATGTTTTTCAAAGGATCGGAAATATATGAACAATCTTGGTAGAAGATACCCCAAGGAACATTTGTGCAAAATAATGTTCAAATCGGTCCAGTACTTTTGGACATGAAGATTTTTAAAGTTTTAACAATGCACATATAAGGAAAACAAGCTCCGCCCCCTGGCGGCCATGTTTTTCAACGGATCCAAAATATTTGAACAATCTTGGTAGAAGGTACCCCAAAGAACATTTGTGCAAAATAATTTTCAAATCGGGCCAGTACTTTTGGACAAGAAGATTTTTAAAGTTTTAACAATGCACATATAATGAAAATAGGCTCCACCCCTGGCGGCCATGTTTTTCAACGGAACGGAAATATTTGAACAATCTTGGTAGAAGGTACCCCAAGGAACATTTGTGCAAAATAATTTTCAAATCGGGCCAGTACCTTTGGACAAGAAGATTTTTAAAGTTTTAACAATGCACATATAAGGAAAATAGGCTCCGCCCCCTGGCGGCCATGTTTTTCAATGGATCGGAAATATTTGAACAATCTTGGTAGAAGGTACCCCAAGGAACAGTTGTGCAAAATAATTTTCAAATCGGGCCAGTACTTTTGGACAAGAAGATTTTTAAAGTTTTTAACAATGCACATATAATGAAAATAGGCTCCGCCCCCTGGCGGCCATGTTTTTCAACGGATCGGAAATATTTGAACAATCTTGGTAGAAGGTACCCCAAGGAACATTTGTGCAAAATAATTTTCAAATCGGGCCAGTACTTTTGGACAAGAAGATTTTTAAAGTTTTAACAATGCACATATAAGGAAAACAAGCTCCGCCCCCTGGCGGCCATGTTTTTCAATGGATCTGAAATATTTGAACAATCTTGGTAGAATGAATGAATGAATGTATATTGTTTTATGGCGCATCGACAGCTAAGGTCATTTAGCGCGCATTTAAATTTCATTATTCATGTTCCCTGGGTGAACAAACCAGTACTAGGCTAGAAAATGTGCCTTGCCCAAGGGCACTCCACCATGACCAAACAATCTTGGTAGAAGGTACCCCAAGGAACATTTGTGTAAAATAATTTTCAAATCGGGCCAGTACTTTTGGACAAGAAGATTTTTAAAGTTTTAACAATGCACATATAATGAAAATAGGCTCCACCCCTGGCGGCCATGTTTTTCAATGGATCGGAAATATTTGAACAATCTTGGTAGAAGGTACCCCAAGGCACATTTGTGCAAAAAAAATTTCAAATCAGGCCAGTACTTTTGGACAAGAAGATTTTTAAAGTTTTAACAATAAACATATAAGGAAAACAAGCTCCGCCCCCTGGCGGCCATGTTTTTCAACGGATCGGAAATATTTGAACAATCTTGGTAGAAGGTACCCCAAGGAACATTTGTGCAAAATAATTTTCAAATCAGGCCAGTACTTTTGGACAAGAAGATTTTTAAAGTTTTAACAATGCACATATAATGAAAATAGGCTCCGCCCCCTGGCGGCCATGTTTTTCAACGGATCGGAAATATTTGAACAATCTTGGTAGAAGGTACCCCAAGGAACATTTGTGCAAAATAATTTTCAAATCGGGCCAGTACTTTTGGACAAGAAGATTTTTTAAGTTTTGGTTAATTTTCCCTTTTTTGTTGCCGTGGCAACCAAAGTTCTGCATGGAATAGAATTCTTTGAACAAGTTTGAAAGAGATCCACACAAGGAACATTCCTGTAAAATTATTTTGAATTTGGTTAATTGGTTTAGGAGGAGAAGTCGTTTGTAGGAAAATGTGAACGGACGGACGACGACGACGACGACGGACGGTGAGCGATCACAAAAGCTCACCTTGCACTTTGTGCATAGGTGAGCTAATAAGTAAAAGGGCCATAACTCTGTAAAATAACATGCAATTGTAACCCCTTTAGGATATGCACATCTCCTCTTGGTATAGAAGCTTCATGTAAAATTTTATTGAATTCCACCCAGTGGTTTGTAAGAAATAGGCCGGATAAAATATGGCTTACTTAATAAGTTTAAGGGCCATAACTCTGTAAAATAACATGCAATTGTAACCTCTTTACGATATGCACATCTCCCCTTGGTATAGAAGCTTCATGTAAAATTTTATTGAATTCCACCCAGTGGTTTGTATAAAATAGGCCGGACAAAATATGGCTTACTTAATATGTAAAAGGGCCATAACTCTGTACAATTAGATGCAATTGTAACTCCTTTAAGATATGCACATCTCCTCTTGGTATAGAAGCTTCATGTAAAATTTTATTGAATTCCACCCAGTGGTTTGTATGAAATAGGCCGGACAAAATATGGCTTCCGGACAACCGACCGACCGACCAACCAACCAACCGACCGACACAGTGACTCCTATATACCCCCCCAAAACTTTTTGGGGGTATAAAAAATGTAAGGAAAGGATGCATCGCTGATAAAAAGCAGTATCTCTATTTCTTACAACGTTTTCCAACACTATCTGCTACATCTGCATTTAAAGTTACAAATATGTGGTAGTAACTGTACTGTCCACACAATTTACAATGAGGTACCTCCAACTCGATGGTAATTATATGCAAAACGGTTGTAATTTCTCCTGGAATAGGCTGTAGTTACAACTAACTTGCATTCAATAAGCCCTAAAACTGTTTGTCGCGTGTAAAATATAGCCTTAGGAGAGATTGTCATTCAGTCATAAGTCAAGTCCCTGCTTCAACACCAAAATTTGAGTCTCAAAAATTCGACTTATGGCCGCGGATATACGGTACTCAAAATATGAAATTCTCTATAATTGTAGGTATAATTATTGAAAACAGTTGAAAACGTTGTGGCAAAGGAGAAATTGGTAGATTTGAGCAATTTCTCCTTTTGTCACAATGTTTTCAAAAGTCGTTTGCTGCAGATGCGTCAAAATGCGTCTATAGGTGTGAAAGTGTTAAGAATTGAAGTTGTTTGTTCATTGTTTCATTCTGCAGACCAATCAACACTCTGAGTGTCAAGTGATTTTAGTATACCCCTCACCCGCTCAAACTTTGTATGTGGGGTCATAAAGACTATAGCTTCATAACATCTCACAAATCTATTAAATTTATCTTTATACCTTTGTCTAATTTCACCATATGGTTGACATGAACTGCAGGAACATCTTCCTCCACATTCTCTTGTTCGGACAGAGACAGAAGGTTGTTGACCATCTCCGGGACAACAGTGGTCACGCTTTTTGACACCCCTTTGCGTAACAAGAGTTTCATAACATGGACGAGGGGTGTTTAGGTTATATCCGACTCCTGGTGTATGGCAAGGAGAGAAAAATATCTGTAATACAGAAAGAAAAGTGGTCAAACAAAATTTCACAAGGACTCTAGATGAGGCGTGTATCTCATGTTCTTAACCCTTTCCCTCATATAGATGCTTTCCGTTGCCTCTGCAGCAGATGGCTTTTTGAAAACATAGTGACAAAAGAAGAAATTGCTCAAAACGAGCAATTTCTCCTTTTGCCACAATGTTTTCCAGTTTTAGTCATAGGTTATCCATTCAATTTTAGAGATTTTCCATTTTTTGAAAAAGTTGTCTGCTGCAGAATTGTCGTATGAGGGAAAGGGTTAACCCATTCCAACATACTATAAATCTCCTTCAGATGACTTTCAAACATCTAGGCAAAAATATCAAATAATCTATATAAATGAAACTTTTAATTACTAAAAAGAGTTATTTCTCCTTTTGCCATATTGTTGTCTGCTTTAGATGCATCCGAGTGAGTCTGCAAGTGAGAAAGGGATCAATCCCCAATTTATCTTTAAACACTGTGTTGATGTATCTTCTCAATGAGATGATCATCTTGGTAGCCAAAAATAGTGTTTGGTTGAGTAATAAGAGAAGTATTGTTGGGAAAAGACCAGATAATCCCCCAACATAAAGTATCTTTATTTGATGTGGGATATAGAGAATATTATGTCCCTGACGTAAGATATGAACTTTATCTGACGAGGTTGGGAGAATTGATAATTGGCGAGCCTTTGGCGAGACAGTTATCCTTTCTCACAGCCGAGTCTGATAAAGTTCATGTCGAAAGTCAGGGACGTAATATTCTATTTATCTTGCATGTAAAATTATGTTTTCAGGTAAATCTACATTCATTTTAACTAGTTTTAATAAATAACATACAAAATTACAAAAGCCCATTCATGAATGACCTCACCTTCAATAGAATGACGTCACGCGCGTGCATAAATCCGCGCCGAATTACATTGTGTACACACGACATACGGAAGCTAAAGAGTTCCGACTTCAACTCCATATTTCTCGATTATTACTACTTAATTTGTATATCTGGTGTGACATAATACCTTAAAATGGCAATATTAACTCGAACATATTCTTAGTAGAAGTGTAAGTATTGCGGATTGGCCGTCGCTTCAGTACACAAGATAGGTCAAATGTATGTCAACCCCCGTGTTTTGAAAATGAATAGTTGTGTTGGATCTGAAAGTCAATGTATAAAGTTAGTTCAGGCTATGGAAGTTCAAGTAACACTCAAAGTTTAAATACAGATGACTATATTCAAGACCAGTGTGATGCTTAGGCTTAGTCGTCGTTTAGATTGGAGACATTCATTTTTGGAAAAGGATACCGTCACTGTTGTGGGTAGTCATGTCGAAGACACGTTACGAAACTTTTAGTTTTAAGAATGATCATTTAAACACTAGCTGTACGTAAATGATAAAGTTATTTAACAAGAAGAAACATTTTCTGGATATCTCGAACGCATAGGGCCTAATGATTTTCTGTCGGAACTGCTGTATGAAAGAGGAATCCATGGGTAGATGAGGCTGTTCGAAAACCGTTTCTTGTGGTAGAACACAGACTGACGATAGAAATTAAACATTTGTCGTTTAACGTGGATTCATTTAAGTGTATTAAAATTACTTGTGGAAACATAGATAGGACATTACTCGCTTCAGATTGTATTTAAACAATGTTACCTATGAACTAATCACGTGAGAATAAACAGGTCTATGTATGCTACATTTTCAACGAAGAAAGACAGTTCATCAAGTAAGACTGAACATGCAGATTCTGTGTGATTTATATAACAATATTCTTTTCGATTTGTATTTGCATTGTACAATTTGTTGAAATGTAATTAAAACAATAATAACTTTATTTCTGATTGTTATTTTATGTTTGTTCATTGCTTTGACTGCTATACTATCAACATAATTGAGCCGTTCCACGATAAAAACCAACATTATGGATTCTGCGTAATGTATCAAACCAGATCAGCCTGCACAGGCTAATCCGGTCCGACACATTCTGTCTCATGGGGATAGAGGTATTGAGCAATGATTCCTTAAACAGAAAATCCACAGGAGGCGAAACGTGTCTGTTCGGGTTAGGCTGCACGGCACGCTGAGGCTGATCCGGTTCGATAGTTTTCTGGTGGAACGGCTCATTTATATTTCAGAAAAAGTAGTTCCAGCGATTACGTCATTTTTAAAAATAAGTAGACTGATAAAGATAAAAGTTTATCATACCAGTAGACATGAAAACAAAAGGTTTATCATACCAGTGTTATACGTCACGTAATCTGCTCATTGCATGATAAAGGTATTTACCCTTCCAAGATAAGCACTTGCTCCTTATATTATAGAGCTGTCATCTCTGTGCATACATTCATTTTGCAATTTTTAGTCCACTATATTTTTTTCAACACAACTGGAATTTCAAAGTGAATGTTTAAGCATATTACTGATAGGTTATTTTGATCCTTCTGCTAAATTGTAAACATTGTCTAAAATATTTTTTCACTATATTTTAAAACAAGAAGGCCGAAATGGCCATAAATCGGTCACCTGAGTGATAGTATAGTAGCAAATGTATTACTGCAAATGTCTGGGAAAATTTGATCAGGAGTACAAATGAAACTGCAAAAAGTGGACATTGTTAATAAAATAGCTTATCAGTAAAGGCCATTTGAAATAAGGCGTTAAATCTTTCAACAATTTGAATGAAAATCACCAAAGGAACATTCCTCTTAAGTTTGGTTGATATCTGTCCCAATGGCTTAAGAGGAAATGTTGATTGAAGCTAAAAGTTCATTTACTCCATTTCTGATGCCACCTACAGGTTATCTTTTTTTAACCAAACAAATTATGTAAAGTGTCAGGAATATTTGTGCTAAATTATCTTGAAATCTGACAAGAACTTTATTTAGAATGGAATTATAAAGTTTAACCCTTTCCCACATACAACAAATCTTCAGCAGAAGACTTTGAACACATCTTTGCAAAAATATGAAAAATCTCCATAAATAAAAGTATAAATATATGAAAGTGTTGAAAACATTGTGGCAAAAGGAGAAATTGCTTGTTTCGAGAAACTTCTACTGTTGTCACAATGTTTTTAAAAGACGTCTGCTGCAGAGGCGTTAGAAAGCGTCTTTATGTGGGAAAGGGTTAAATCAAGTAAACGGTGTAGATCCAGTTGAACCTGAATAATTGCAGTCTGAATAAGCTGTACACTCTTCACCTATTTCTTCCATAACCCTTTCCCTCATACGACAATTCTGCAGCAGACGACTTTAAACATATTTTGTCAAAAAATCGAAAATCTCTATAATTGAATGGATAACCTATGACTAAAAGTGGAAAACATTGTGACAAAAGGAGAAATTGCACGTTTTGTGCAATTTCTTCTTTTGTTACTATGTTTTCAAAAAGCCGTCTGCTGCAGAGGCGTCAGAAAGCGTCTATATGAGGGAAAGGGTTAATCTTGTTAGAAGGTTCTTTCTGATAAGACTTATTCGCTGGACAAGGTGCTCAGGACTGCATAAGGGGGTGTAAACTGGTCTTCTCCCAACAATATCTCTCTTATAACTCAACCGAACCCAATGTTGCGGGTACCCAAAAGAATCGTCTCACTGAAACGTCCAAATAATTGGGTTTTTAGAAAAAATGAGTTGACCTTTTTGTGACAGATATAAAATGAGAAAAGAAGAAGACCTCTCCTCCTGGACAATTTCTCTTCTTCTCATAATATTTTCATAATTCTGCTGAAGAACATCAAAATCATTCTGTATGAGGGAAAGGATTTTTGTTACAGAAAAGAAAGAATTGTGGCTTTAAATCCTTTTTTGAACTCCAAAAACCTTTTTGTTAGGTACTCAAAACAATAATTTCCGAGTCAGAGGCAATTTTTTTGACTTTCCTGAATACACCAAATCTGCTGCAGAAGACTGTTAAAATATCTAGCCAAAAACGAAAAAAAAACAAGATGTGTTTGTGAAACACTGATGCCCCCGAATGGCAACATCTAGGTCAAAGGTCAAGGTTGCCAGGTAAAAAATGTTGGTACTGACAGAAAGGTCATGTCACAAGGAATACACATGTGAAATATGGTAGCCGTACCTGTTATGGTTCAAAAGCAGTGGTGAAGGTTAAAGTTTATTTCGAGAATGGCAACATCTAGGTCAAAGTGAAAAATTTTGGTACTGACAGAAAGGTCATGTCACAAGATATACACATGTGAAATATGGTAGCCGTACCTGTTATGGTTCAAAAGTAGTGGTCAAGGTTAAAGGTTTTTTTCGAGAATGGCAACATCTAGGTCAAAGGTGAAGGTCGCAAGGTGAACATTTTGGTACTGACAGAAAGGTCATGTCACAAGGTATACACATGTGAAATATGGTAGCCGTACCTGTTATGGTTCAAAAGTAGTCGTCAAGGTTAAAGTTTTTATCAGAATGGCAACATCTAGGTCAAAGGTCAAGGTCGCAAGGTGAAATTTTTTGGTACTGACAGAAAGGTCATGTCACAAGGTATACACATGTGAAATATGGTAGCCTTACCTGTTATGGTTCAAAAGTAGTGGTGAAGGTTAAAGTTTTGTTTGAGAATGGCAACATCTAGGTCAAAGATCAAGGTCGCAAGGTCAAAAATGTTGGTACTGACAGAAAGGTCATGTCACAAGGATGTCACAAGGAATACACATGTGAAATATGGTAGCCGTACCTGTTATGGTTCAAAAGTAGTGGTGAAGGTTAAAGTTTTTTCCGAGAATGGCAACATCTAGGTCAAAGATCAAGGTCGCAAGGTCAAAAATGTTGGTACTGACAGAAAGGTCATGTCACAAGGAATACACATGTGAAATATGGTAGCCGTACCTGTTATGGTTCAAAAGTAATGGCCAAGGTTAAAGTTTTTTTCGAGAATGGCAACATCTAGGTTAAAGGTCAAGGTCGCAAGGTCAAACATTTTGGTACTGACAGAAAGGTCATGTCACAAGAAATACACATGTGAAATATGGTAGCCGTACCTGTTATGGTTCAAAAGAAGTGGTCAATGTTAAAGTTTAAATCGTGCAGACAGACAGACAGACAGGCCAAAAACTAGATGCCCACCGAATCAGAGATTCCGGGGGCATAAAAATCAAAATGTATAATTATTGAAAAGAATGGAAAACATTGTAACAAAAAGAGAATTGCTCATTATGAACAAATTCAATTTTTTACAAAATGTTTTCAAAAGTATTCTGCTGCATGTCTTTACCCTTTCCTGCATAGAGATGCTTTCTCAGCCCTCTGTTGAAGACGACTTTTCAAAACATTATGTCAAATGTAGAAATTGCTCAAAACAAGCAATTTCTTCTTTTGCCACAATGTTTTAAACTTTTTTTAGTAGTTATACCTACATTTATAGAGCTTTTCCATGTTTTTGCCTAGTTGTTTTCACAGTCTTCTGCTGCAGATTTGTTGTATACATGTGGGAAAGGGTTAAAGTAAACAAAGGTTAAGTGTACCTGCGTGACCCTGGACAAAGCCATCTGTCTGATTCTCTTTAACGGGTTCAGGACAAAAGGGACAAGTCTATCCCTGATCTCCAAACACACCGTACTGAGGATCCCGAGTCCAACAATGATTTGTAACATGTGGGGGAGATAACTGTTTATCATGTGACCAAGTTTCTTCAGAATGATCTCCATGGAGCTCATCACTCTGTAAGAATAAACAAAAAAATCTTCATCAGATGACTTGGAAACCATTTGGGTAAATCTTTTAAAAACTCTATAAATGAAAAAAAAAATAGTGAATAAAGTTGAAAACATTGTGGCAAAAGGACAAATTGTCCTAGCCAGAAAGAGTCTGTATGTTTGAAAGGGTTAAAGGAACATATTGGTTGCCTGCAAATATGTCAGTAAATGAAAGGGTGACAGACAGATTTCCAAATGACGGACAGGCAACACCAAAACAAACTATTACATAATTAGGGAGACATACAGTTCATCTTATTTCCTCTTTGAGCCACGAATGGTCAGTCGATAAGGATGAAGGCTTCAGATCTAAGGTTGTGAGTTTAACAAAAGGCATTGTAACAAGAATCATTCGTCTTTCAATGAGGGGCTGGCAGTCTATTTACTTTCCAGCAATCTTTTCAAAAGTCAACTTCTGTTAAAATGTCCAAAGTTCTCTGAATCAGGGAAAAGGTTGAACAACCAGTGTCCAATCTAGGAGGGGGGGGGGGGGGGGGGGGTCGTGCTTATCATCACACTGTTATGAATATTCCCACCTAGATTTGTAAGGAAGGGGTAGGTTTTTTTTTACATAGACAAAGGAGGAAAAATGCCTCAATTTGTTCATAAAATCAATTTTACGATAAAATTTCCCCCTGGTTTTGGAATCCTAGATTGGAAACTGAATTAATATACATGACATATTTTTTTCGGACTCCTCAAAATTTTGAAAATCTTCAGGGAAGCACAGATAGTCTGAATAAAGGACTGAGATTCTATCATGAGTGTTCAAAGGAACTCAAGCCTACCTTTTAGTCGGTAAGTGAAAGCGCGACAAGCTCATGATGGAGAAGAGACCCCTTTGTGTCAGACTGCCAAGTCAGTCAGGCAACACAAAAGTTAGTAGAAATCATTGTTGTGAAAGTTGTATACATGCCCAAACAACTACATAGGAACTCTTTCCCTCATACAACAGTTCTGCAGCAGACGACTTTGAACATATTTTGCTTGTTTTGAGCAATTTCTTCTTTTGTCACTATGTTTTCAATAAGCTGTCTGCTGCAGAGGCATCAGAAAGCATCTATATGAGGGAAAGGAGTATGGATAACAAATAAAAGGTAGAAAAGCTTTCTACAAACCCTTGTGACTTCTTGATGGAGATAACCTTGGACAAATTGACGTTCATTCCAATATCTTTTACTTTCTCAAATAAATTGTCTGTAAAAAACAGTAATTTGCATAGATTTGTTAATTATGTTTAATTATCTGTCTAGAAACCTGAAATGTATCCTTCTATTGAAGCAGCAGTCTTAAAAATCCGACCATCAAGCATGTTCAAACAGTGAAGATTCAGATCAGCCAGCACATATGTGCAGTCTGATCTGAATCTACACCGTTCACAAATAAGTCCTTGAAGGTTTTCAGAAACGTTTATAAAGCAGTATCCATTTTGCTTCTTAGCATAAATGCACTGGCATTGTTTTTTCCACATGTGTAAAATAATTACATTAAGGTTGGTATTTGCAGAGCATTGTTCATTGATAAACCACTATTCAACTATTTATGTGACAAGGGCAAAATTCCAGTGTTT
The DNA here is from genome assembly GCA_031761405.1 of Serripes groenlandicus. Classification (NCBI taxonomy): domain Eukaryota; kingdom Metazoa; phylum Mollusca; class Bivalvia; order Cardiida; family Cardiidae; genus Serripes; species Serripes groenlandicus. The sequence goes on from JASEVX010000221.1 coordinate 152,420, forward strand.
AAAAATCATAGCCCTGGATCATGCATATATGACAATCAATATTTATATACATATTTGTGCCGAATATTTTAACCTTTCCAAAATCTCATAATGAGCAATTTCACCTTTTAAATACATTTCAATTTTAAATGTAAGATTGATTTATTCCAGTTTAACACCATTTCCAACAGTTTTTTGCAATGTAACCATGTGTTCTTGGTTTTAAAGTACCAGTACTTAACACAATATCATTCTCAAGCAACTGGATACCTTTCAACATAAGACTATTTAGAACCCATTGAGGAAGATGATGAATGCTATTCACAGTGACTAATGCCAACCATCAGAAAAAATACATGGCCAAGCAAAGTCGTCTGCTGCAGAATTGTTGTATGAGGGAAAGGGTTAATAGCCCATTTCGTTACCAACTGAGCTATTGTGGCTTTACAATTCACAACATTTAATTATAGTTTAAATCATATACATTTTGATATTTTGGCCTAAATACTTTATTTGCTGTAGATTGGATGTATGTGGGAAAGGGTTTAATTAAACCTTTCCCTTATACGACAATTCTGCAGCAGACGAATTTGAACATATTTTATCAAAGAGTAGAAAATCTCTATAATTGAATGGATAACCTATGACTAAAAGTAGAAAAACATTGTGGCAAAAGTAGAAATTGCTCGTTTTGAACAATTTCTTCTTTTGCCACTATGTTTTCAAAAAGCCGTCTGCTGCAGAGACGTCAGAAAGCGTCTATATGAGGGATAGGGTTAACCCATTCATTAGATCAAAGGTGTACAACTGCATGATGATGATTGGTATTCCTATATATTTTCATAAAAAAGAAAATTAAAACGTAGTAGCAGTATACATGATTTTCGCTGATGATAAGACAATCAGACCTTTTTTGCAAAAACAATTACTGACAAATTAACACTTACCAAAATGCAACAAATATCCAGAAGATGACTTTGAAAACATTTTGGCAAAAATACGAAAAAAAAAGTATATAAATGGAAGTATATTAACAGCATAAAGTTGAAAACATTGTGACAAAAAGAGAAATTTCTCATTTTGAGTGATTTTTCGTTTTGTTGCAATATTTTCAAGAGTTGTCTGCTGAAGATATGTCAAAAGGGAATCTACATGTGGGAAAGGATTAAATGAGTTTACCTAATGTGAAATCAAAGAATGGTTTGAAGGTAATATCTATAAATATCTTTAACTCTTCCTCCCTTGATCCATTCAAAAATCTTAGAATAATGGACTGTCTGGCGCCCATTCCTCGCCTATCAGCTGAACCCATCCCTGTCTTTGCGTGCATTTTACCATGAAGTATTCTACAGATTGAAAATGTACAAAAGTAATTGTAATTTACTTCAAAAAGATTTATGTTTTGTCTGTATGTGTCATAACATTTATCAAGAGGCCGATGAGGGCATATGCTCTAATGGGATGGTTATTTGGTCATTTTCAATCTAGAGCATGTATGTATGGTGAATATCATATAGTAAATGGCCGCTCTATCGAGTTCACAAGCTGTATTATAGCAATTTTGACAATTTCAAGGGCCATAATCCAGTCTTGCATGGGCCGATCTGGCTGGTTTTCGAAAGGAACCGAGCTCTCATCAATATTTAACTGCTATCTAAGTTTGGTGAAGATCAGAGAGTAAATGGAGCCTCTATTGTGTTCACAAGCTCTATTATAGCAATTTTTACAATTTCAAGGACCATAATCCAGTCTTGCATGGGCGGATCAGGCTGGTTTGCAAAAGGAACCCGAGTTCTCATCAATATTTAACTAGAACTATCACTGAATGTGATTAATACCCCCGAACGCCGCCCTGATAGGAAAGGTTGTGAAATATTTAGAAACTCCACCTTAAAAGGACAATGTTATGGATCGGGTTATTCTTGTTTTGTTCATTTTTGGATAACAAAGGGCAATAACTCTGTAATTATGTAAAGTAGAGTTATGGTTCTTGTACACTGCACTTCCTCTGATTATGCTCTACCGTTGTATGTAGTTTTATTAGATTCCATCTGTTAGTTATTAAATAATTCTCCGGACAAGAAAAAGTAACATAGGGCAATAACTCTGTATTTAGGTAAAATAGAGTTATGGTTCCTGTACACCGCACTTCCTCTCAATGTGTTGTATCATCCTATGATGTTTAATTAATTCCAACAATTAGTTTTAATGCTCCGGACAAGACTCTACGAACAAGAAAAAGTAACAAAGGGCAATAACTCTGTAAAGTAGAGTTATGGTTCTTGTACACTGCACTTCCTCTGATTATGCTCTACCATTGTATGTAGTTTAATTAGATTCCATCTGTTAGTTATTAAGTAATTCTCCAGACAAGAAAAAGTAACAAAGGGCAATAACTCTGTATTTAGGTAAAATAGAGTTATGGTTCCTGTACACCGCACTTCCTCTCAATGTGTTGTATCATCCTATGATGTTTTATTAAATTCCAACAATTAGTTTTAAAGTTATGCTCCGGACATGACTCTACGAACAAGAAAATGTAACAAAGGGCAATAACTCTGTAATTATGTAAAGTAGAGTTATGGTTCTTGTACACTACACTTCCTCTGATTATGCTCTACCATTGTATGTAGTTTTATTAGATTCCATCTGTTAGTTATTAAGTAATTTTCCGGACAAGAAAAAGTAACAAAGGACAATAACTCTGTATTTAGGTAAATTAGAGTTATGGTTCCTGTATACTGCACTTCCTCTCAATGTGTTGTATCATCCTATGATGTTTTATTAAATTCCAACAATTAGTTTTAAAGTTATGCTCCGGACAAGACTCTACGAACAAGAAAAAGTAACAAAGGGCAATAACTCTGTAATTATGTAAATTAGAGTTATGGTTCTTGTACACTGCACTTCCTCTGATTATGCTCTACCATTGTATGCAGTCTTATTATATTCCATCTGTTAGTTATCAAGTAATTCTCCGGACAAGAAAAAGTAACAAAGGGCAATAACTCTGTATTTAGATAAAATAGAGTTATGGTTCCTGTACACCGCACTTCCTCTCAATGTGTTGTTTCATCCTATGAAGTTTTATTAAATTCCAACAATTAGTTTTAAAGTTATGCTCCGGACAAGACTCTACGAACAAGAAAAAGTAACAAAGGGCAATAACTCTGTAATTATGTAAATTAGAGTTATGGTTCTTGTACACTGCACTTCCTCTGATTATGCTCTACCATTGTATGTAGTTTTATTAGATTCCATCTGTTAGTTATTAAGTAATTCTCCGGACAAGAAAAAGTAACAAAGGGCAATAACTCTGTATTTAGGTAAAATAGAGTTATGGTTCCTGTACACCGCACTTCCTCTCAATGTGTTGTATCATCCTATGAAGTTTTATTAAATTCCAACAATTTGTTTTAAAGTTATGCTCCGGACAAGACTCTACGAATAAGAAAAAGTAACAAAGGGCAATAACTCTGTAATTATGTAAATTAGAGTTATGGTTCTTGTATACTGCACTTCCTCTCATTATGCTCTACCATTGTATATAGTTTTATTATATTCCATCTGTTAGTTATTAAGTAATTCTCCGGACAAGAAAAAGTAACAAAGGGCAATAACTCTGTATTTAGGTGAAATAGAGTTATGGTTCCTGTACACTGCACTTCCTCTCAATGTGTTGTATCATCCTATGAAGTTTTATTAAATTCCAACAATTAGTTTTAAAGTTATGCTCCGGACAAGGAAAATCGCAACGGACCAACGGACCGACCGACCGACCGACCGACCAACCACAGGGCGACTCCAATATACCCCCTCTAAACTTCGTTTATCGGGGGTATAACTACTACCTAAGTTTGGTGAAGATCAGATACTAAATAAAGCCTCTATTGTGTTCACAAGCTCTATAAGAAGAATTTCGACAATTCCAAGGGCCATAATCTAGTCTTGCATGGGTGGATCTGGCTGGTTTGCGAAAGGAACCAAGCTCTCATAGATATCTAACTACTGTATAAGTTTGATTGAGATACAATCTGAACTTAAGACTTTATCACGTTCACAAGCTCTATTATAGCAATTCTGACAATTTCAAGGGCCATAATCCAGTCATGCATGGCCGGATCTGGCTGGTTTGCAAAAGGAGCCGAGCTCTCATAGATACCTAACTACTGTTTAAGTTTAATGAAGATCATATAGTAAATGGAGGCTCTATTGTGTTCACAAGCTCTATTATAGCAATTTTGACAATTTCAAGGGCCATAATCCAGTCTTGCATGGGCGCATCTAGTTTACGAAAGGAACCGAGCTCTCATGGATACAGTTAAGAACATCATGAAATTGACAATCTGAACGGAACGTGATTGGATCGTGAGCGTGATTGGAACGAAGTTGGAACGCTTTGAGTGGAACGGAATTTTGCGCTCTGAACGAAACAATCATAATGATTGCAAAAATCCAATCATTCGCTCATTGTACTGTTGCAACAACTATCTGATAATTATTTTACGAAACTATTTTATTAAAAGTCATATTTGTATACTAAACTTTTGTCTTACACTCAAGTATCCGATTGAATTAGAATGTAACAAATATTATTAATATGATCATTTTCGTAATACGATTTGCTACTAACGATTATGCTGAAAAAAATCTAGATCGTTTGTTGATATTTAGGGTTAAGTAAAGAAAAATATAAACAAAATGAAATTAATTCAAGCCAATCAAATCGTTGAACGGATTTTTATCCGTATAATATATCTGTATAAGTTTGATTGAGATACAATCAAAACTAAAGATTGTTAATGTATTGTGTTCACAAGCAATTGTTTATGGACACACAAACAACGGACACCACACCACGGCATAAGCTCTTCTGGCCTTTGACCAGTAGAGCTAAAAACTCTAACCGATTTATAAACAAGAGGGCCATGAGGCCCTGGAATCGCTTACCTGAGAATGGGCTATTTAAGACTTAACTCTTTCAACGCCGATGGCAATATCATCAAGACAAAATTTCAGACAAAATTTCAAGCTGCTTAAGTCAAAAACGCAATCTCTATTGTGTTAACTAGATTGTTCTACAATTCAGCCTAGTGACCTAGTTGTTGACCTGACCTGACCCATATTCGAACTTGACCTAGATATCACTAAGACAAACATTCTGACAAAGTTTCAACATGCAAAAATGTGGCTTCCAGAGTGTTAACAAGATTTTCCTTAAATTTGGCCTAGTGACCTAGTTTTTGACCGGTCATGACCTATATTCGAACTTATCCTACCGTATATATCCACGGCCATAAGTCGAATTTTTGAGACTCAAATTTTGGTGTTGAAGCAGGGACTCGACTTATGACTGAATGACAATCTCTCCTAAGGCTATATTTTACACGCGACAATGCAAGTCGGTTGTAACTACAGCCTATTCCAGGAGAAATTACAACCGTTTTGCATATAACCATCGAGTTGGAGGTACCTCATTGTAAATTGTGTGGACAGTACAGTTACTACCACGTATTTGTTACTTTAAATGCAGATGTAGCAGACAGTGTTGGAAAACGTTGTGAGAAATAGAGATACTGCTTTTTATCAGCAATGCATCCTTTCCTTACACTTTTTTTTATCTAGCTTCAAAGCCGTAAACAAAGGAAAAATTAATACCATACCCTTTAAAATCCTTTTCAATTCAAAGTTAATTTGTCCAATTTAAAGAAAATGTAGTAATTTCTCCATTTGTCAGAGCTCTATCAAGAGAAGTCTGCTGCAGATGCGTATAAATGCATGTGAAACTGGGTAAGAGTGAAATCCATATAGACCTTTATTTCCACAAATCATTTTCCCCAACAAATGAGCTACGTCATAAAAAAAAGAGTATGTGCAGTTTAATCACACAAGTATTACTAAGCCATTAGAATCGTAAATTTAACATTAATTTATATGGGTGTATTTCATTTGTCGCGGCTCAATCTCAGCTGGTAAATTAGTGACGTCATTTATTTGAGCCCTGTGTTTTTCACGCGACAAACAATTTAGTTATAGGGCTAATGCAAGTCGATTGTAACTACAGCCTGTTTCAGGGGAAATTACAACCGTTTGTCCAAACTTCCTTCCATAGACCTTTACAACCCTCGTCATCACCTCTCTGTGAATTACACACACTTTTAATAAACTTCGTCAATGCAATAACTCATTCATGTGTTTGTTTTACTTTTAACTAATCATTTTTTGAAAACATTGAAAGGATCAATGTTCATGTGTGAAATCGGACAAATGTGTCTTAAGGGTTGACATCGACAAAACCCTTTGTTCGAGTTTCTCACTTTTATTTTTATAGATTAAAACATATATTAAGAAATTTGGACTAGTTAATTTGCTTATTTGGATTTATAAAATCAGATTTGTGCATTATTATATTAATGTACAGTATCATTATCCAGTTTTACATCGAGAACCATGTTTTTTTGAATTTTTTGCCGAAATTTTTAAAAAGTCGACCCCCGACTTATGGCTGGGAGTAACCTCAAAACCACCAAAATTGGGGTCAAACTGGACCCTCGACTAATGGCCGAAGTCGACTTATGGCCGCGGATATACGGTAGATATCACTAAGACAAACATTCCGACATAGTTTCATCATGCTCAAGCCAAAAATGTGGCTTGCAGAGTGTTAACAAGATTTTCCTTACATTTGGCCTAGTGATCTAGTTTTTGACCAAACAAGACCTATATTCGAACTTGGCCTAGATATCACTAAGACAAACTTTCTTACAAATTTTCAACATGCTCAAGCCAAACATGTGGCTTCCAGAGTGTTAACAAGATTTTCATTAAATTTGGCATAGTGACCTAGTTTTTGATCCAACATGACCCAGTTTCAAACTTGGCCTAGATTTGATGGAGATATATGTTCTGATAAACTTTCATGAAGATTTGATGCAAAATGTTGCCTCTTAGAGTGTTAAAGGGATATGCTCCCAAATGAAATTTAAATAAGATTTTAATGAAATTTTGTTAAAATGACCTTTAAACCTTAATTAACAAAATAACAAAAAGAAAATATAGGGTCACCAGGTTTATTTTTTTTTTACAGGCTCCTGAAAATATGAGGTTTTATATATTTTTCTACATTTTGGTCGAGAAAAATGAAATGTTCTATTAAGACTAGAGATGTCTACTTTCAGATATATTTTGCAATTTGCCATTGTCTGACCACTATGATATAACATTAACATCATATCTCGGTCTAAAAAAATATATTTTGAAACAAAACCTTGAAGAAATTGAAAAAAATAAGCAAATGAACAACTATAACAAGCAGTCCACTGACACGTAAATTTTGGATTTTTTGAAAAAATTATGCATAAAAACATAAAAAAAAAAAAAAATACCAATAAGAACTTATTCTTACTTTATATTGAGCAAGATTATTTCATTAGCTATCCATAAATGCAAAGAAATATATGTGTCACCGTGCTTATTTTCAAAATAATCACAAAAATATACATGTATGTTACAAACAATTTTTACAAAAAATGATCAAAAATCAAGATAAAATTCAATGGCAATACTTTGACTTGTCATGGCTGTCTATAGCTGGCAAAGAATAATGAAATCAATGCCTCATATTTGTAAATGTGATCAATTTCAACATTAAATCACATGAGACGATTCTTAAATGTACCCACAAAATAGGGTTTAGTGAAGCAATAAGTGAGATATTGAGGGAAAAAGAGTAGTTCACCCCTTCTTATCTGCACCTCATGAAGGAAAATTGTTCTCATTGTTTTACCCTCTGTTCTTGCCTGGTACAACCACATCTTGACAGGATGTGGCAAATATGTTGTCCCTTTTCCCCCATATAAACGATATTTGATACATCATCATGGCTTTTGAAAACATAGTGAAGCAATAAGTGAGATATTGAGGGAAAAAGAATAGTTCACCCCTTCTTATCTGCACCTCATGGTGGAATATTTTTTCTCATTGTTTTACCCTCTGTTCTTGCCTGGTACAACCACATCTTGACAGGGTGTGGCAAATATTTTGACCCTTTTCCCCATATAAACGACATTTGATACATCATGGCTTTTGAAAACATAGTGAGAAAATGTAAAATTGTTCATAATGAGCAATTTTACCTTTTCCGAAATCTTACAGTCTGTTAAACGAATGAACGCCTGACCTTATAAAAAATAAAACAACATATATACTTATTGAACTTAAATACATGATATGTTTGGGTTATTTCAATATATGTTTTTCAAAATTCTTATAACTTTCTACAATTTGCCTATTAATTAACCCTTCCCCTCATATAGACGCTTTCTGCCGTCTCTGCAGCAGATGGCTTTTTGAAAACATTGTGACAAACGAAGAAATTGCTCAAAACGAGGAATTTCTCCTTATGTCAGAATGTTTTCCACTTTTAGTCATAGGTTATCCATTCAATTATAGAGATTTTCCAATTTTTTACAAAATATGTTCAAAGTCGTCTGCTGCAAAATTGTTGTACGACTATGTGGGAAAGGGTTAACTTGTTTCTTGTTTGGGGACTGACACTGCTTAATCAATTGTTCTTGCTTTCACACAACCTAGGCTTTGTCTATTAACAATTACATATGTATTAATATCACTCCATTTTGTAACTGTATGGTCCAGGTCCTTTCTAATTTTAGACAGTGTTGTTGTGTTGTCATTCATTATTAATGTTTATACTCTTTCACCCTCTTTCTTTGATTAAATCTACACCAACATCTGATTCCATAGCGTTAGCACAACATGACCATTTTTTTTAACACATTTGAGATGGAGTTTTTTCATATTCAGATTTACTGCAGGTTTGGCAGTCAGATACCTGTACAGCAAATACGCAGACTTTCTCAGAGGTTTTGCCGAAGAGTGTACCCCACCTGATTTACTGTCATAAGCTCTACTGCTGCCGCGCTTCTTCTAACCCATGTCATACTTGAAAGTGACCTCCCTGGAGATTTCTGAATTATCCGTGGGCACCCTGAAACAAATATAACTTTTATGTCAACACTCATATGAAGGGGAAAATATCAGGGAGTAAAGCCCCTATTCAAGAAAACAGAGATAGAGAAAAAAACAAGAGGGCCTAGATGGCTCTAAATCTATCATTTGAGTATAGTAGCAAATGCTACTTCTTATAAAGGTAAAAGTTTGACAAAGAATGGGAACAAACTGCAAACTAGACAGCTAAACTATCTTGAAATCAGACGAAAACATTAATTGGAATTAAATTTAAAAGTTTTGCCAGAAAACGCCATGATATAACTGAACCATTGTTGAAAGCGGCATTAACCCTTTCCCTCAAATACAAGCTTTCTGACGCCTCTGCAGCAGACAGCCTTTTGAAAACATAGTATTTTCTCCTTTTGCTACAATGTTTTCCAGTTTTAGTCATAGGTTATCCATTCAATTATAGACATTTTCTATTTTTTGACAAAATATGTTCAGTCGTCCGATGTAAAATTGTTGTATGAAGGAAAGGGTTAAACACCAAACAATCAATCTTCAGAAGTTTTTGGAATCTTTTGAAATCCTTTTTTGAAAAAGAAGCAATAATTCAGAATTTCTCCTTGAACCAAAATGTTTACTATTCTTAAATATTTTTAAACTTTTGAAAACAAAGAATTTGAGGGCTATGTCATACATCTGAAATACTGTTGAAAACAACATAAAACACAAAACAGTGAAGATATCGAACGATGAAAGAAAACTTACTCCCAAAAATTACCTTGCCGCACAGGAATCTCTTGTCACATTCTGACTGTGTGGGTCAACTTCTTCCCATCGTCTCATCAATGCTGTGTGGTGAAGGCATTTTATTTCCATTGTCGCCATTAGCCCATTCATCTGCCTGTATGTAACTATGTTAAGCCTGCGTGCATGACACCTGTAAAACAAAACATTGATTCTTATAATTCAGCTGTTATGAATAATCAAATGATTTAATGACATTGGAATTCTGCATATCTACCAAAGTATTGGAATCTAAAATATTACAATGTAAATATAATAACAAATGTCATAGATCTATGAAAAAAAAAAAAAAAGATCAATTATTAAATTCTCAAAAACTATGTTTTCAAACCTGTCAAATCAGTATTTCATCATTCACCATCACATACTCCGATTTAATTTTTTGACCTTGCAAACAATAAAAACACTAAGATAAATCCTTTCCCTCGTACAGAAGCATTTCGACGCCAGACAACTTTTGAAAAACATTGTGGCTAAAGGAGAAATTGCTTGAGTCAAGATGAGCAATTTCTCCTTTTGCAAGAATGTTTTCCACTCATACAGACAAACAGAATATATTTTGTTGTCTTTGCATACAATAAAGACACTAATGACTAATGTAAATCCTTTCCGATATATCAGGGTCTTAAGACCCTGGATATATACAGACACATTTTGACATCTGTGCAGCAGAAAACTTTTGAAAAACATTGTGAGCAATTACTCATTTTGCAAGAATATTTTCCAGTCTTTTTAATAACAATTTCTTCATTTGTTTAAATTGTTAAGATTTCCTGAATTTGTAAAATTGTCTAGATGTTTTCAGTCGTCTGCTGCAGATTTGTTGTATGTGGGAAAGGGATAATGTTCTTCTTACAAACCTATCATATATGTTAAAATCATATGCAAATGTGTTTCTGGAGTGTTAAAAATATGTAAACCCACTGAAAAATTTACTTTATATGTGAATACTAACCAAGAAATGTTAATGTCATAAATTGGCATTCCTTTCTCATTTTCGTCAGGTGGGATATGGCTCTTTCCAGTTGTCTGCGAGTTGACTAATCTTCAGTCACAGGCAATATATAACATGCTGGCATATTCTACATGTTGTTCTCTTTCAATTTTGAGTAAGAGAAAAGGCATTGAACAGTTTCTGCAGGCTCTAAGATGGTCAGCTAGATGTCTCAAATCAATAATTCTTCGCCCATTACCCCACCCACTTTTCATGCCTTCAACTGTGTGTTTGTCTGTCTCGATTTCGCCTTCTTCATATTATTGGGATCTTTCTCTGCCTCTAAGCGAAAGCTCTAGAAGTCTTGCCTGTCTACCTGCTTTCACAAACTTTCCTTTTCATCTACGTTTCATGTTTTTACTGATTGTTGACATATTAATCTGAAGATTTTTCACAACCGGAAATTAGAAGGGGAAGTAACTCATGCTAGAATTTTAGAAAAGTTGTACTTCCCCGATTATGGTTCTTGGTGCCAAGTTTCTTATCTCTCAGATGGCGTATGATATGGGCGAGTATCCCTTTAACAAGCAAATGTTGACGACGGACGACGGACAAAAGGCGATCACAAAAACTCACCTTGAGCACAAAAAGTGAGGTGGTACAAAACAAGAGGGCCATGAGGCCCTGGAATCGCTCACCTGAGAATGGGCTATTTAAGACATAACTCTCTCATGCTCAAGCCAAACATGTGGCTTCCAGAGTGTTAACAAGATTTCCCTTAAATTTGGTCTAGTGACCTAGTTTTTGACCTGACATGACTCATATTCGAACTTGGCCTAACTATTACTTAGACAAATATTCTGACAAAGTTTCAACATGCTCAAGCCAGAAATGTGGCTTCTAGAGTGTAAACAAGATTTTCCTTAAATTTGGCCTAGTGACCTAGTTTTTGACCGGACATGACCCATATTCGAACTTGGCCTAGATATCATCAAGACAAACTTTCTGATAAAGTTTCAACATGCTCAAGTTTAAAATGTGGCTTCCAGGGTGTTAACAAGATTTCCCTTCAATTTGGCCTAGTGACCTAGTTTTTGACCAGACATGACCCATATTCGAACTTGACCTAGATATCATCAAGACAAACTTTCTGACAAAGTTTCAACATGCTCAAGTTTAAAATGTGGCTTCCAGAGTGTTAACAAGATTTTCCTTCAATTTTGCCTAGTGACCTAGTTTTTGACCCGACATGACCCATATTCGAACTTGGCCTAGATATCATCAAGACAAACTTTCTGACAAAGTTTCAACATGCTCAAGTTTAAAATGTGGCTTCCAGAGTGTTAACAAGATTTTCCTTCAATTTGGCCTAGTGACCTAGTTTTTGACCCGACATGACCTATATTCGAACTTGGCCTAGATATCACTAAGACATATGGCCGAAGTCGACTTATGGTCGCGGATATACGGTAGATATCACTAAGACAAACATTCCGACATAGTTTCATCATGCTCAAGCCAAAAATGTGGCTTGCAGAGTGTTAACAAGATTTTCCTTACATTTGGCCTAGTGATCTAGTTTTTGACCAAACAAGACCTATATTCGAACTTGGCCTAGATATCACTAAGACAAACTTTCTGACAAAGTTTCAACATGCTCAAGCCAAAAATGCGGCTTCAGGAGTGTTAACAAGATTTTCCTTAAATTTGACCTAGTGACCTAGCTTTTGACCCCACATGACCCAGTTTCGAACTTAGCCTAGAGTTGATCGAGATATATGTTCTGATAAACTTTTATAAAGATTGGATGCAAAATGTTGCCTCTAGTGTAGTAACAAGCAAATGTTGACGACGAACGACGAATGACGGACAAAAAGCGATCACAATAACTCACCTTGAGCTAAAAATGAACCAAAAATCTGAGTTGAAAAAGGGTCATAATTTTTACAAAAACCATGACAGAGTCATGTCCTCTTCTCTGTTGATAGTATTAATGATGGTTAACAAGTATTTGTAAATTTCAAAGCAATATCTGTTATGGTCTGGAAACAAAGTGAGGTGGTACAAAAACCTTAACAAAGGTGTGACGCCAACACTGAGGCGAGTAGGATAGCTTGCCTATTCTTTTAAAAGTCGAGCTAAAAATACTTACAACAGGATAAAACATTATTGATGTAAATACTGATGGATTACAGATCTCCCCATTTTCAAAACAAGAGGCCCATGAGGGCCTATGCTCTACTGGTATGGTTCTTTGGTCATTTTCAATCCAGAGCATGTATGTATGGTGAAGATCGGATAGTAAATGGAGGCTCTTTTGTGTTCACAAGCTGTATTATAGCAATTTTTACAATTTCATGGGCCATAATCCAGTCTTGGCGGATCTGGCTGGTTTTCAAAAGGAACCAAGCTCTCATCAATATTTAACTACTATCTAAGTTTGGTGAAGATCAGATAGTAAATAGAGCCTCTATTGTGTTCACATGCTCAATTATAGCAATTTGAACAATTTCAAGGGCCATAATCCAGTCTTGCATGGGCGGATCTGGCTGGTTTACGAAAGGAACCGAGCTCACATGGATATCTAACTACTGTATAAGTTTGGTTGAGATACAATAAAAAGTGAAGACTGTATTGTGTAAACAAGCTCTTTTATAGCAATTTTGACCATTTCAAGGGCCATAATCCAGTCATGCATGGGCAGATCTGGCTGGTTTTCGAAAGGAACTGAGCTCTCATGGATATCTAACTACTGTATAAGTTTGGTTGAGATACAATCAAAAGTGAAGACTGTATCATGTTAACAAGCTCTTTTATAGCAATTTTGACCATTTCAAGGGCCATAATCCAGTCATGCATAGGCAGATCTGGCTGGTTTTCGAAAGGAACTGAGCTCTCATGGATATCTAACTACTGTATAAGTTTGGTTGAGATACAATCAAAAGTGAAGACTGTATCGTGTTAACAAGAAATTGTTTACGGACGGACGGACGGACGGACGGACGCACGACGGACAAATCGCCACGACATAAGCCCTTCTGGCCTTTGGCCAGTAGAGCTAAAAATGATCATATAACTACACCCTTTCCCACATACAGACACTTTCTGATTCCTCTGCAGCAGACGCCTTTTGTCACAAAGTGTTCAACTCTATTTAATAATCAGTCTTTGAATGATGGATAGTTTCCATATCTTTGTCTTCAAAGTAGTTTGTTATAGATTTTGTGTATGTGGAAAAGTGTTAATCTAAAGACAAACAAAACATTTTCTCATATCCTTCTGCTGATTGCTAAATTGTCTTTCATCATTTTACTATTTACTTTATTTCCCTATTCATTTGCTTCAAAATAAGATCTGCAACATTGGAAGACTAAATTTATAAGAAAAGAGTTCAACATTGTGGAATAGGGTAAAAAAATAAAGGAAAGTTGTAAAGTTGCATCATAATAAAATACTTTCAAACTTACTTGGAACTGAGGGGTTCTATAAGGGCCCTTACGACTCCTTTATTTTGAGCATCCACCCTGAGGACCTCAATCTGAGCCAGGTTTGTAAGAACACAAGCAGCGTTAGCAACTGCTTCCTCACGGGTATCCACCAAACAGTTAATCAGAGGCTCTACACCATTCAGGTTCTGAATCTCCCTGAAGAAAATATCATTTAAAGAATTCCAAGATGTCCAGATAAGAAGGAGTATTCAGCTCTTTTTCCTACAATATCTGTTTTATTATCCAACCAAACCCTATGGTGTGGATACTCAAAAGAATCGTCTTTCTGGAGTCGATTCTTTCAAGTACCCACAACATAGGGTTAGAGGGTCAAATAAGGATTTTAGAACATGTGAAACGCCCCTTATCTAGATCCCTTTCCCACATATAACATATCTGCAGCAGACTACTTAAAAACGATTGAGGCAAAAATGTGTGAACTCTTTATAAATGAATAAATTTAAAAGTGGACATTTAACCCTTTCCCACTTATAGACCTTTTCTGACGCAGACGAGATTTGAAAACTCTCCATTCAGGAGGTTTTCCATATTATTGTTGAGATGTTTTCAAAGTTTTCTGCTTCAAATTTGTTTTATGTGGGAAAGAGTTATAGATATCCCTTTCGGAGATATAACATATATCTGTAGCAGACTACTTAGAAAAGGTCGATCCAAAAATATGAGCAATTTCTCCTTTTGCCACAAAGTATTCAAAATATTCAAAAGTTGTCTGCTGCAGGTGTGACAAAATGTGTATGAATGGGGGAAAGCGTGGACATAAACATTGATTCAAGAATTTGTAGCAAAATTTGCATGTAAACAGTACAAGCATCTCCGGATAAATATGATGGATGCACATTAATTATCATTTGTCAAAATAGGAGTATTTTGAACACATCTTTTGATATTGATGTTTTCGTCTTTTTTTCCCAGCTTTTTTTTTCAGTCAAGGATAAACAACAGATAGTAGTCATAGAAACAAGTAACTGAGCAACTTTTCCTTTTCCATTAATGCTTTCTAAAAATATCTAAATGGGAGATAGTAACCCAGAGGTAGAGCTCTAGTCTCATGACCCAAATGTCCCAGGTTCTAGTCCCACTGTGAACAGGGTCAAACTTTGGTCCCAACACAACACTGTTTATGATTACTGGCTCAGTGTCCTGGAAGCAGACACAGAAAGTGGTGTAAGACCCTGCATCACAACCAATATAAAATAAATAATTTGAAACCAGAGGTCATCCATGTAAAATGCTATAAGTCGATTCTATCTGTGATCTTTTGTTGAACTGAGTGGTAAGTATTATTAACTCCTTCAACACACAACAAATCCGCAGCAGCCAAATTTGAAAACATTTTGGTTAAAATATAGAACAAGAGCTGTCGGAGGACAGCGCACTCGACTATTCCACCGCTTATTTAAGTTACTGAGATAATGGACTCTAATGCATGCAAAACATTAACCACAATTTCTTAGTGGGTGATAATTTGCATTATATGCAGGATAGTGTTATTTAACATGATTATTTTCATAGGTGTGATGGGTAGATAGGGTTGTATAACCTTTCAATGGAATGCATCAAGTAGTTACTAAGATATGGACTCTTAATGTAGTTGCACGCAAACCTTTAACCATAATTTCTAAGTGAAAAAAGGGCAACAATTTGCACCATATACAGGATCGAGTTATCTTAATTGGTTGTGTTTATAGTTGTGCAATTGGGAAAGGTTGTATAAAGTTTCAATACAATTTTTCAAGTTGTTACTGAGATTACACTCTAAATGTAGTTGCAAAACTTTAACCAGAATTTCTAAGTCCAAAAAGGTCCATAACTTGCATAAAATGCTGGATAGAGTAATCATACTTGATTGCTTACATAGATGTGATGGTTGGTAAGGGCTGTATAAAGTTTCAATGAAATGCATCAAGTAGTTACTAAGAGATGGTCTCTTTATGTAGTTGCATGCAGAACTTTAACCAGAATTTCTAAGTAAAACAAGATGTGTTTGTGAAACACTGATGCCCCCCAATGGCAACATCTAGGTCAAAGGTCAAGGTCGCAAGGTATACACATGTGAAATATGGTAGCATTACCTGTTATTGTTCAAAAGAAGTGGGGAAGGTTAAAAAAATAATTGAGAATGGCAACATCTAGGTCAAAGGTAAAGGTCGCAAGGTCAAAAATGTTGGTACTGACAGAAAGGTCATGTAACAAGGAATACACATGTGAAATATGGTAGCCGTATCTGTTATGGTTCAAAAGTAATGGCCAAGGTTAAAGTTTTTTTCGAGAATGGCAACATCTAGGTCAAAGGTTAAGGTCGCAAGGTCAAAAATGTTGGTACTGACATGTGAAATATGGTAGCCATACCTGTTATGGTTCAAAAGTAATGGCCAAGGTTAAAGTTATTTTCGAGAATGGCAACATCTAGGTCAAGGTCAAGGTCGCAAGGTACTGACAGAAAGGTCATGTCACAAGGAATACACATGTGAAATATGGTAGCCATACCTGTTATGGTTCAAAAGAAATGGCCAAGGTTAAAGTTTTTTTCGAGAATGGCAACATCTAGGTCAAGGTCAAGGTCGCAAGGTGAAAAATGTTGGTACTGACAGAAAGGTCATGTCACAAGGAATACACATATGAAATATGGTAGCCGTATCTGTTATGGTTCAAAAGTAATGGCCAAGGTTAAAGTTTTTTTCGAGAATGGCAACATCTAGGTCAAAGGTCAAGGTCGCAAGGTCAAAAATGTTGGTACTGACAGAAAGGTCATGTCACAAGGAATACACATGTGAAATATGGTAGCCGTACCTGTTATGGTTCAAAAGAAATGGCCAAGGTTAAAGTTTTTTTTTAGTATGGCAACATCTAGGTCAAAGGTCAAGGTCGCAAGGTCAAAAATGTTGGCACTGACAGAAAGGTCATGTGACAAGGAATACACATGTGAAATATGGTAGCCGTACCTGTTATGGTTCAAAAGTAATGGCCAAGGTTAAAGTTTTTTTCGAGAATGGCAACCTCTAGGTCAAAGGTCAAGGTCGCAAGGTCAAAAATGTTGGTACTGACAGAAAGGTCATGTCACAAGGAATACACATGTGAAATGTGGTAGCCGTACCTGTTATGGTTCAAAAGTAATGGCCAAGGTTAAAGTTTTTTTTGTGCAGACAGACAGACCAACAGACAGACAGACCAACAGACAGGCCAAAAACTATATGCCCCCCGAATCGGAGATTCCGTGGGGGCATAAAAAGGGCCATAACTTGCATAAAATGCAGGATAGAGTTATCTTAGATGATAATCTACACAGGTGTGATAGTTGGGTAGGGTTGTAGAAAGTTTCAATGCAATGCATCAAGTAAATACTGAGATATGGACTCTTAATTTAGTTGCACGCAAAACTTTAACCAGAATTACTAAGTAAAAAAAGGGCCATAACTTGCATAAAATCATAAATGCAGGATAGAGTTATCTAACTTGATAATCTACATAGGTGTGAAAGTTGGGTAGGGTTGAATAAAGGTTCAATGCAATGCATCAAGTATATACTGAGACGTGGACTCTTAATTTAGTTGCACGCAAAACTTTAACCAGTATTTCTAAGTAAAAAAAGGGCTATAACTTGCATAAAATGCAGAATAGAGTTATCATACTTGATAATCTACACAGGTGTAATACTTGGGTAGGGTTGTAGAAAGTTTCAATGCAATGCATCAAGTAAATACTGAGATATGGACTCTTAATCTAGTTGCACGCAAAACTTTAACCAGAATTATTTCTAAGTAAAGTAAAAAAAAAGTGCCATAACTTGCCTAAAATGCAGGATAGAGTTATCTAACTTGTTAATCTACATAGGTGTAATAGTTGGGTAGGGTTGTAGAAAGGTTCAATGCAATGCATCAAGTATATACTGAGATATGGACTCTTAATTTAGTTGCATGCAAAACTTTAACCAGAATTTCTAAGTAAAAAAAGGGCCATAACTTGCATAAAATGCAGGATAGAGTTATCTTAGATGATAATCTACACAGGTGTGATAGTTGGGTAGGGTTGTAGAAAGTTTCAATGCAATGCATCAAGTAAATACTGAGATATGGACTCTTAATTTAGTTGCACGCAAAACTTTAATCAGAATTTCGAAGTAAAAAAAGGGCCATAACTTGCATAAAATCATAAATGCAGGATAGAGTTATCTAACTTGATAATCTACATAGGTGTGAAAGTTGGGTAGGGTTGAATAAAGGTTCAATGCAATGCATCAAGTATATACTGAGACGTGGACTCTTAATTTAGTTGCACGCAAAACTTTAACCAGTATTTCTAAGTAAAACAAGAGGGCCATGATGGCCCTTGAATCGCTCACCTGATTTTTTTTTTTTTTTTTTTCACTTTAGCTATATAAGCCTTGCCCCCTGGCAGCCATAGTTTCCGACCAATCAACTTGGCTTGAAGGAATCTGATAGAGGGTCACCCTAGGAACATTTCTACAAAATTATTTGAAAATCGGCCAGATATTTTTGGAGGAGAAGATTTTTAAAGTTTTCAATATAGTCATATAATGCAAAATAGCCCTGTCTACTGGCGGCCATGTTTTTTGACCAATCAACATGGCTTGAAGGAATCTGAAAGTGGGTCATCCAAGGAACATTTCTACAAAATTATTTGAAAATCGGGCCGACACTTTTGGAGAAGAAGATTTTTTATGTTTGCACTATAGCCATATAAGGCAAAATAGCCCGACCTCCCCCCCCCCCCCCCCACCCCTGGCGGCCATGTTTTTCGACCAATCAACATGGCTTGAAGGAATCTGATAGAGGGTCACCCAAGGAACATTTCTACAAAATTATTTGAAAATCGGCCTGACACTTATGGAGGAGAAGATTTTTTAAGTTTTCATTATAGCCATAAAAGGCAAAATAGCCCCGCCCCCTGGCGGCCATGTTTTTTGACCAATCAACATGGCTTGAAGGAATCTGATAGAGGATCACCCAAGGAACATTTCTACAAAATTATTTGAAAATCGGCCTGACACTTTTGGAGGAGACGATTTTTTAAGTTTGCACCATAGCCATAAAAGGCAAAATAGCACCGCCCCCCCTGGCGGCCATGTTTTTCGACCAATCAACATGGCTTGAAGGAATCTGATAGAGGGTCACCCAAGGAACATTTCTATAAAATTATTTGAAAATCGGCCTTACACTTTCGGAGGAGAAGATTTTTTAAGTTTTCACTATAGCCATATAAGGCAAAATAGCCCCGCCCCCCCTGGCGGCCATGTTTTTCAACCAATCAACACGGCTTGAAGGAATCTGATAGAGGGTCATCCAAGGAACATTTCTACAAAATTATTTGAAAATCTGCCAACCAATTTGGGAGAAGAAGAATTTTGATGTTTTTTTGGTTTCGTTGCCATGGAAACCAGAATTTTGCATGGATCCCAAAAATTTGAAGGAATTCTGGTGAGGTCATTGAGAGGATGCTTTCTGTGAAGTTTCATCCCAATTGACCCACTGGTTACTGAGAAGAAGAAGTTGACGCACGACGGACGACGCACGATGGACGACGGACGCCGGACAAAAGGCGATCACAATAACTCACCTTGAGCAAAGCTCAGGTGAGCTAAAAAGGGCTATAACTTGCATAAAATGCAGAATAGAGTTATCATACTTGATAATCTACACAGGTGTAATACTTGGGTAGGGTTGTAGAAAGTTTCAATGCAATGCATCAAGTAAATACTGAGATATGGACTCTTAATCTAGTTGCACGCAAAACTTTAACCAGAATTTTTTCTAAGTAAAGTAAAAAGAAAGGTGCCATAACTTGCCTAAAATGCAGGATAGAGTTATCTAACTTGTTAATCTACATAGGTGTAATAGTTGGGTAGGGTTGTAGAAAGGTTCAATGCAATGCATCAAGTATATACTGAGATATGGACTCTTAATTTAGTTGCATGCAAAACTTTAACCAGAATTTCTAAGTAAACAAGAGGGCCATGATGGCCCTGGAATCGCTCACCTGATTTTTTTTTTTTCACTTTACCTATATAAGCCCCGCCCCATGGCAGCCATAGTTTCCGACCAATCAACTTGGCTTGAAGGAATCTGATAGAGGGTCACCCTAGGAACATTTCTACAAAATTATTTGAAAATCGGCCAGACACTTTTGGAGGAGAAGATTTTTTAAGTTTTCACTATAGCCATATAGTGCAAAATAGCCCTGCCCACTGGTGGCCATGTTTTTTGACCAATCAACATGGCTTGAAGGAATCTGAAAGTGGGTCATTCAAGGAACATTTCTACTAAATTATTTGTAAATCGGCCTGACACTTTCGGAAAAGAAGATTTTTTAAGTTTTCACTATAGCCATATAAGGCAAAATAGCCCCGCCCCCTGGCGGCCATGTTTTTCGACTAATCAACATGGCTTGAAGGAATCTGATAGAGGGTCACCCAAGACACATTTCTACACAATTATTTTGAAATCGGCCTGACACTTATGGAGGAGAAGATTTTTTAAGTTTTCACTATAGCCATAAAAGGCAAAATAGCCCCGCCCCCTGGTGGCCATGTTTTTTGACCAATCAACATGGCTTGAAGGAATCTGATAGAGGATCACCCAAGGAACATTTCTACAAAATTATTTGAAAATCGGCCTGACACTTTTGAAGGAGAAGATTTTTAAGTTTGCACTATAGCCATATAAGGCAAAATAGCCCCGCCCCCCCCCTGGCGGCCATGTTTTTCGACCAATCAACATGGCTTGAAGGACTATGATAGAGGGTCATCTAAGGAACATTTCTACAAAATTATTTGAAAATCTGCCAACCAGTTTGGGAGAAGAAGAATTTTGAAGTTTTTTCGGTTTCGTTGCCATGGAAACCAGAATTTTGCATGGATCCCAAAAATTTGAAGGATTTCTGGTGAGGTCATTGAGAGGATGCTTTCTGTGAAGTTTCATCCAAATTGACCCACTGGTTACTGAGGAGAAGAAGTTGATGCACGACGCACGACGGACGCCGGACAAAAGGCGATCTCAATAACTCACCTTGAGCAAAGCTCAGGTGAGCTAAAAAAGGGCCATAACTTGCATAAAATGCAGGATAGGGTTATCTTAGATGACAATCTACACAGGTGTGATAGTTGGGTAGGGTTGTAGAAAGTTTCAATGCAATGCATCAAGTAAATACTGAGATATGTACTCTTAATTTAGTTGCACGCAAAACTTTAACCAGAATTTCTAAGTAAAGAAAGGGCCATAACTTGCATAAAATGCAGG
Organism: Serripes groenlandicus; assembly: GCA_031761405.1. Classification (NCBI taxonomy): domain Eukaryota; kingdom Metazoa; phylum Mollusca; class Bivalvia; order Cardiida; family Cardiidae; genus Serripes; species Serripes groenlandicus. The sequence continues at coordinate 173,875 of JASEVX010000221.1, forward strand.
ATAGAGTTATCTAACTTGATAATCTACATAGGTGTGATAGTTGGGTAGTGCTGTAGAAAGTTTCAATGCAATGCATCAATTAAATACTGAGATATGGACTCTTACTTTAGTTGCACGCAAAACTTTAACCAGAATTTCTAAGTAAAAAAGGGCCATAACTTGCATAAAATGCAGGATAGAGTTATCTAACTTGATAATCTACATTAGTGTGATAGTTTGGTAGGGTTGTAGAAAGTTTCAATGCAATACATGTAGTATTTAAGAACTTGCATGCAAAACCTTAACCAAAGTGTGACGTGGACGCCGACGCCAGGGTGAGTAGTATAGCTCTCATATTCTTCGAATAGTCGAGCTAAAAACCGCTATAAATAAATGTATAACTATTGAATAGAGTTGATAACATGATGTCAAAAGGAGAAATTGCTTTTTTTGAGAAATTTCTTCTTTTGTCGCCATGTTTTCAAAATGCCATCTGCCGCAGAGGTGTCGGAAAGTGTCTATATGAGGGAAAGGGTTAAGTGCATCTATTTTAATACATACATGCAATTATTGCTGTTAGCTGTTGTCAGATTAGCCAAGGCTAGAGTTGATATTTCTTTAACATCCCCATTATCTGAACTGACTTAATTAAAGGCTGCATTCCCTCTGAAATCAAAACAGGACATATAAATTGGTAAAAGTAATTCATACATTGCACATATTGCTTCAACAAATATTTTACCCCTGCCCATGTGATTTAATGTTTAATATGAACTTTTCTGTGTTTAAATTTCAATGCAATTATTCAACGTTACCGATTTTGTCAAAGATTTATAGATATGAAGTTAAAAAATTTGGTTTCAAAGGTTATGTTAACATGCGTGTAGCTGGACAAATGTTAACTAATAATGCATTTATTTACATTTTTGCATTAGGACAAGGACCATTTACACATTTTTTTACATTACAATGTTAAAAATAGATCAGTTCAATGAGGATTCATTTGACCATTTCGACAAACAATACATCATATTTACCCCATTCTCTAATACAGTCTCTACTGGTAAGGTTCTCTGCCATGATAGTTAGAGCAGTTTGAACCTCTGGGGACTCATGGGCCAGCAAGTGGATCAACATCTTCTCTGTCTCTTGTTCATGAAGTATTTTTCTGTTTTCAGCTGAAATAAATGATGTTCAAACCAACTGAAGTGCATACCTAAATGCAGGTGATGTTTTTCATTAATCCTTTCTCACAAACAGAAAACGTGCAGCAGACGACTTTGAAAACGTCTGAAAAATAATATGGAAACTCTCCCTAATTGAAGACATACTCATTGATTAGAGTTGAAAACATTGTGTCAAAAGGAGAAATGGCTCGTTTTGAGCGATTTCTTCTTTTGTCACAAAGTTTTCAAAAGTCGTCTGCTGCAGAGGCGTAAGAAAGCTTCTATATGTGAATAAGGGTTAACCATGATTGCATAAAATTGAATAATTGTCATAGTTAAATGTGATTGATATAGTCTTAAATCTTGACCACAAACATAAATATCTCCATAAGATGACTTTGAAAACATCTAAATAATAATGTATAATTATTGCATGGATAGGAAATCAATGTGGCAAAAGTAGAAATTGCTCATAATGAATAAATTCTTTTTTTGCTAATATATATTTTCAAAAGTTGTCTTCTGCAGATGCATGAAACAGTGTTAGCATTTGGAAAAGGGCTAACAGAGATGATCTGCTTGTGGACATAGAATGTACGACACTCTTTTTATGCAATGACATAATTTGCCTTTTCAAAATTACATGCCAAACCTTTTAAATACTTTAATTTCTCGTTCTTTCAATTTTTAAACACGGACTTGTTAAGCTTTGCATTTGGAACAACAATTACAAATTTTAGGAATATCAAGAATGTTAAGTTGGGCAGCCAATAGTAAAGTGCCTGGCAAGGCAGTGTGGCTGTGACTGCTGGTCTAGGTCTAGCTCTATATCAGAGGCACCGGCTGCACAAAATCAGTTCCAGCTGTCAACAGGTTAATCTTTTCCCACATACAGCAAATCTGCAGCAGACAACTTTAAAAATGCCTACTCAAAAATATGGAAAATCTTTATAATTGTAGGTATAATTACTGAAAACAGTTTAAACATTGTGGCAAAATGAGAAATTGATTGTTTTGAGCAATTTCTCCTTTTGTCACAATGTTTTCAAAAGTCTTCTGTAAAAGTTCTGTTGCAGAGGCGTCAGAAAGCGTCTATATGCAGGAAAGGGTTAAACAATTAGCCTCACTGTGCGTAACATTTCTAAAAGTCACAGTAAATCGCACTAAATGAACAGTACAAGTAAAACAAGTAATCATACCTCTTCTTGCTGATCTGGCAATAGCTTTAGCTGCACACATTTTCACATCGGGTAAAGTGGGAATGATTGTCTCTCCTGATGGGGGCTCAGCACTGTCCGCTGACTCCTGCTTTTTTGCTGTTGAATAATAGAATAATTAAAACAAGTGTGCAAAACATGAATTTTACATGGACTCAATTATCCCTTTCCCTCATATGACAATTCTGCAGCAGACGACTTTGAACATGTTTTGTCAAAAAGTAAAAAATCTCTATAATTGAATGGATAACCTATAATTAATAGTGGAAAACATTGTGGCAAAAGGAGAAATTGCTCGTTTTGAGCAATTTCTTCTTTTGTCACTATGTTTTCTAAAAGCTGTCTGCTGCAGAGGCATCAGAAAGCGTCTATATGAGGGAAAGGGTTAAAACCCTTCCTACAAAGAATAATTTTGCAGCAGATGACTTTGAGAATACTTTAACCCTTTCCCACATAAAGCAAAACTGCAGCAGACGACTTTGAAAATATCTAGGTAAAGACATGGAACATCTGTTTAAAAGTAGGCTTAACTACTGAATGAAGGGGAAAACATTGTGGCAAATGGTGAAAACACTTGTTTTGAGCAATTTCTTCTTTTGTCACAATGCTTTTCAAAAGTTGTCTGCTGTAAAGGTATCAGAAAGTGGCTATATGTGGGAAAGGGTGAACCTTTCCCACATACAAATGCTCTCTGACACCTCTGTAGCAGATTTAACAAATATTATATAAAATCTAGTATGCAAAGCATAATAAAGATACTTAATATCTTCTCCATTAAAAAGTATTATATCTCTATTTTTTTTGGCAAATTCCTTTTCCAGAGATTGAAATGGTAATTACGATTAAATGTAACAAAAAATGTTAAAGAACATAATACCATGAACCAGTATAAGAAATAATTATCCTTTTCCGACATACAATAATCCACAGCAGATGGCTTTTAAAACATTTGGGCAAAAATATGGAAAATCTCTTTAAATGTCTGCAAGTGGGAAAGGGATAAGAGAGTGCATGCATACAGGGTGACTTACAGTAGGAAAATAGATACTGAAACTGGGGTTAAAACATAGATTTAATTAACCCTTTAGACACATTTTGACGCATCTGCAGCTGATGACTCTTGAAAGCAGATTTAACAAATATTATCCAAAATTTAGTATGCAAAGCATAATTAAGCTACTTAATATCTTCTCCATCAAAAAGTATTATATCTCTATCTCTGATGAGTCCTCTAGTATTTCCACTGATGTGTCCTCTAGTATTTCCACTGATGCGTCCTGTAGTTTTTCCACTGAAGTGTTCTCTAGTATTTCCACTGATGTGTCCTCTAGTATTTCCACTGATGTGTCCTCTAGTATTTCCACTGATGTGTCCTGTAGTTTTTCAACTGATGTGTCCTCTAGTATTTCCACTAATGTGTCCTCTAGTATTTCCACTCTTGTGTCCTCTAGTATTTCCACTAATGTGTCCTCTAGTATTTCCACTGAAGTGTTCTCTAGTATTTCCACTAATGTGTCCTCTAGTATTTCCACTGAAGTGTTCTCTAGTATTTCCACTGATGTGTCCTCTAGTTTGTCCACTGATGTGTCCATTAGTATTTCCACTAATGTGTCCTGTAGTTTTTCCACTGAAGTGTTCTCTAGTATTTCCACTGATGTGTCCTCTAGTTTGTCCACTGATGTGTCCATTAGTATTTCCACTGATGTGTCCTGTAGTTTTTCCGCTGATGTGTCCTCTAGTATTTCCACTAATGTGTCCTCTAGTATTTCCACTGATGTGTCCTCTAGTATTTCCACTGATGTGTCCTCTAGTTTGTCCACTGATGTGTCCATTAGTATTTCCACTAATGTGTCCTGTAGTTTTTCCACTGAAGTGTTCTCTAGTATTTCCACTGATGTGTCCTCTAGTTTGTCCACTGATGTGTCCATTAGTATTTCCACTGATGTGTCCTGTAGTTTTTCAACTGATGTGTCCTCTAGTATTTCCACTGATGTGTCCTCTAGTTTGTCCACTGATGTGTCCATTAGTATTTCCACTAATGTGTCCTGTAGTTTTTCCACTGAAGTGTTCTCTAGTATTTCCACTGATGTGTCCTCTAGTTTGTCCACTGATGTGTCCATTAGTATTTCCACTGATGTGTCCTCTAGTTTTTCAACTGATGTGTCCATTAGTATTTCCACTGATGTGTCCTCTAGTATTTCCACTGATGTGTCCTCTAGTTTGTCCACTGATGTGTCCATTAGTATTTCCACTAATGTGTCCTCTAGTTTTTCCACTGAAGTGTTCTCTAGTATTTCCACTGATGTGTCCTCTAGTTTGTCCACTGATGTGTCCATTAGTATTTCCACTGATGTGTCCTGTAGTTTTTCCACTGAAGTGTTCTCTAGTATTTCCACTGATGTGTCCTCTAACTTGTCCACTGATGTGTCCAGTAGTATTTCCACTGATGTGTCCTCTAGTTTTTCCACTGAAGTGTTCTCTAGTATTTCCACTGATGTGTCCTCTAGTTTGTCCACTGATGTGTTCATTGGTATTTCCACTGATGTGTCCTGTAGTTTTTCAACTGATGTGTCTGTCACACGATGGTCAAGGGCCGACAACTCACTTAAGCAGAATTGAACACCGATCTTTGAATAAAAGTATAAGTTTAATTTACAGCTAAATAATATATACAAGTTTAAATAAACACTTCCTTTTCTAACAAATCGAGAGGCAATAAAATAAAACTACTCACGCACTCATCCACACTCTCACCCAAATCACTGAACCTGTCCAATCACTACTATCAACGGTACTTGGAATTTGTCCATAACGTTGTCCTTTGGACTCAAACGTCTCCTTTTCCCGACTTCACCGAGTCGATGTACTCATCTGTACTGCGTCGCGTATATCCTCGGATTCCGGGATCGACAAGCCACACAAACTGTGGATATATGGTTCTACACGTCCTATGACGGCACTCCTCCTAATGTCCCCTGTTACGACGTCTTCTTAAGTTGTGGACTGCGTCACACACCCTGGTTCTTCAAACTTCTGTGTTTTGAACTTCGATTGTCTTGCTATCGTTATGGACTAGCCATAGACATAAAACGGCTAAAATTGTAATAAATAACCATGTCTTACAATAATATCAATAATGTTCCGTAAACCTAACAGCCTACCATTTTATACTCCTATGGTAGCTCATCTCTATACTATTATCCTTTTACATTTCCCACTTCCATTCTTATCCTTTTCATACAACCATATCTTTCCCAATAGCATATTAATACCTTGTCTCGCTCCTAACGGACTCAATTTCTGTAAAAACCCATTCACTTCGTGAACCAGAAATTCTCTAAACAATTCAATCATGTAATAATTATCTTAATACCTAACATTGTAAATTTGCACCGATTCCATTCCTTAAATATGCCGAAAAACCCTTTGCACAATAAATAAGAATTTACATACCCATATGCCGTGTGAATTGGTCACATCAACTAACCCTCACCATAACGAGTGAAAACCGTCTGGCGACTCCTATGATACTGACGATCAAAACAAATGTTTGAGTAACTTATATAGCACCAATCAACCTCTGGGCCTCCTGGTGACAGGCAAAATTCCCGTGCAACTCGTAATTCACAATCAACACCCAGTTTCAATACATTTATAGGCTAAATGAAAATAGCAACATAGTTTATCGTAATTAACGTTTTTAAACCAGTCAATTTCTTAATTCTCAACGGATTTACATGAAATGAACTCTTAATATGCTTAATCTCACTTATCACATATGTATATGATAATAACTTCATAAACAATGATTTTCCTGACGATCCTGCGATAAGTTAAAACCATACGTGACCAACCTGCACTGACTGACCGTCTTTTATTTAGGCCACGCCAAATCTATTTTGTTACAGTGTCCTCTAGTATTTCCACTAATGTGTCCTTTAGTATTTCCACTAATGTGTCCTCTAGTATTTCCACTGATGTGTCCTCTAGTATTTCCACTGATGTGTCCTCTAGTATTTCCACTAATGTGTCCTCTAGTATTTCCACTAATGTGTCCTCTAGTATTTCCACTGATGTGTCCTCTAGTTTTTCCACTGAAGTGTCCATTAGTATTTCCACTAATGAGTCCTCTAGTATTTCCACTGAAGTGTCCTCTAGTACTTCCTCTAGTATTTCCACTAATGTGTCCTCTAGTATGTCCACTGATGTGTCCTCTAGTGTTTCCACTAATGAGTCCTCTAGTATTTCCACTAAAGTGTCCTCTAGTACTTCCTCTAGTATTTCCACTGATGTGTCCTCTAGTATTTCCACTGATGTGTACTCTAGTATGTCCACTGATGTGTCCTCTAGTTTTTCCACTGAAGTGTCCATTAGTATTTCCACTAATGAGTCCTCTAGTATTTCCACTGAAGTGTCCTCTAGTACTTCCTCTAGTATTTCCACTGATGTGTCCTCTAGTATGTCCACTGATGTGTCCCTATTTTGTCCACTGATGTGTCCTCTAGTATTTCCACTGATGTGTCCTCTAGTATTTCCACTGATGTGTCCTGTAGTTTTTCCACTGAACTGTCCCCTGGTTTGTCCACTGATGTGTCCTCTAGTATTTCCACTGATGTGTTCTCTTGTATTTCCACTGATGTGTCCTGTAGTTTTTCCACTGAAGTGTCCTCTAGTATTTCCACTGATGTGTCCTCTAGTTTTTCCACTGAAGTGTCCTCTAGTTTTTCCACTGACGTGTCCTCTAGTTTGATAATCGATGTGTCAAAAGTTAACATTTCAAGATTTGTATGACTATTTGAAGAGATATTGGAGAAAATGAGACATTAAACTTACTGTGTAGTTGATAAGATTCACATGTTATTATAGTTTTTGCTTACAATATCTGTTGAACTATAATATTACTTACTATTCCATGGTAAACTGCTTATCCCATAGTCATACAGTAACTCCTCATGGGGCCTTATATCCCTAGAAGGAAAAAAAACACCCAACTACAGGAGGTACCAAAGTTTCATCTTTGCGTCATGTGCAATAGATGTAAGCAGCTTCCATGAAAGGGTGAACATGGTATATTCAGGATAGCGGCCTGTTGTAGGGTAAAGTGTTAAATTGGGGTTAGCCTCAGAGGCAGAAAATAAAGTACTGCAATTTCACAATATCTTTATGTTTTTTTAATGTTTAGCATGCCAATGAACAAAACTTGATTACAGATAGTTAACTTTTTAACAAATTTTGAAAATAAATGTGTGTGAATGTTTGCTGTCAAAACAAAAACGGGATGGATGTTACATACATTTCAATTTCATACAGAGAGTCATGCTTTTTGACCAAAATATGGCTTGAACAATCTTTTTAGAAATCACCCAAGGAACATTTAGTCTGCATTTAGTAAAATAACAATTTCAGATATAAAGAAATAAAGATATCAGCCCTGAATCTACAATATCCTGTCAGACAGGATTTCATATTTTAGCAACTATATATATACATTTACAGATGCGGTACCATACAAACAGAATCATGTACCCTATTCTTAATTCTTTTAGTGGTCCTTCATGAAGAGCAATGGTATGTGTTGAAAACACAATAGGAACAAGAGATGTTTGTCAAATATTATACCCAGACAAGCTTTTAGAGTTCAAGGTCACTGTGACCTTGACCTTTGATGCAATGACCTCAAAACCAGAAGGGGTCATCTACTGGTCAGGCCGAGCCTCCATGTCAACTGTGAGGGTCATGGGTACAGGCAATGTCAAGTGATCACTCAAACAAGCTTTTCAGGTTCAAGGTCACTGTGACCTTGACCTTTGACCCAATGATCTTAAAATCAATAGGATTCATCTACATTGTACTGGTCACCCCCAACCTACAAGTCAAGTTTAAGGCCATAGTGCAAGCAATGTCGAGTGATCACTTGGACAAGCTTTACATGTTCAAGGTCACTGTGACGTTGACCTTTGACCTGATGACCTCAAATTCAAAAGGGTTCATCTACTGGTCATCCCCAACCTCCAAGTCAAGTTTGAGGTTCCAGCGATTTTTTTCCTTCTTTAGCTGGTACCGTTTAACGGACCCATTCACAATTACAAACGGCTCTTCACAATTTTCCAAAAGGGTCCGACGGACCCATTCACAATTCTGGCCAAAAGGGTCCGTCAATTCACAATTCTGGCCGACTAGCCTAATTTTAACTTTGTAACTAGCTTTTCTGACAAAATCAAAAACATTCTCGGCCCGTCGCTGTTGTTTACATTTTAAAACAAATCGCAACATTTCTCAGTGCCGTATATCCATTCAGGTGTCGCAATTATTTATCGGAAACAAATATTTAACGAAATAATTATATTTCTTATTCGTACAATAAGTATTGGGAGTTGGGTGATATTTCGTTTATTTATTTTTTACCCATTCCATCTTGTCGACTTAACCACGTGTTTTTAAAAAAAAACATGGCGTCCGACGAAATTTTTCGCTGATGTGAATTGGATTTTCATGTATTTAAATGGTAACTGCATATTTTCTAGACTCAATTTAATGTTAAATATGATTTATTTAATCGTTGCAATAGCTGCCTATGATGTTAACAGCGGATAAATGAAAACAAAATTACTTATTGAAGACGCATGCATTTATAACTAAAGCGTCTAGATGATTACGATAAAAACGATTTGACAATGTCGAGATATAATAAATATTATCAGAAAAAACTACCATCAGCGCCTGAAAAGGCTAAAAAACGATCAATTATTTGGTAAAGCACAATTGGACACTAGCCTTGATACTGAGCAGCGTACAGAACATTCACCAGGTCCATGCATGGAAACAGTTTTAACTTTCTAAACCCAACTAGAATTAGGGTCCATATCGCCTACATCTGAATCTCAAACCGTATCCCCTGCTACTCAAACTGACGATTAAGTGATCGTAGCTAGTTATGCAAGCCTTAACACAGACAGCGGCTTATTATTAAGTTACATAGCTGTAATATTTAAATTCACAATTTTATTGAAACAACAACACTATTTTTCACAATTTCCCTGGTACCGGACCCATTCACACTTTAGGTAAAAAAATCGCTGGGACCATAGGTCAAGGCATTGTTGAGTTATCACTTGGACAAGCTTTTCACGTTCAATGTCAATGTGACCTTGAACTTTGACCTGATGACCTCAAAATCAATAAGGTTCATCTACTGGTCAACCCCAACCTCCAAGACAAGTTTGAGGACCATAGGTCAAGGCATTGTTGAGTTATCACTGGGAAAGGCTTTGGTCTACTGACAGACCGACCGACAGACATGTGCAAAGCAATATACCCCTCTTCTTTGAAGGGGGCATAATAAGAAACAGCGTTTCAAAACACTGTATTACATATTATTGAATGCATTAAATGTTTATAAATTTACCTCAAACAAAAAAGATATAAATCTCCATCCACAGTCGTCATCACAGCATTTCTTTCCGGTTTTTTTGCCATGATTGACCAGTCTACATAAAGACGAGTTGGCAGCAATGCTATAAAGAAAAAACTAGAATTGTTTTTGCAAAAAACAGATGTCTCCCCTCAAATATCTGTCAAAATCTCTCAAAACATTCCAACCTATAAATTTGGGACAGATATGGAGCGGACACGAAATAAAGCCTCAAACCTTTGACCTTCAAGCGTGACCTTGACATTGACCCTATATTGTCGAGAGGCGGGTTCTGCACGTCGCCTTGATGAGGTAAACATGTGACCCAAGTTTCATGAAAATCCTTCAAGCCGTCTGGGAGATATGGAGCGGACACGAAATAAAGCCTCAAACCTTTGACATTCAAGCGTGACCTTGACCTTGACCCTATATTGTCGAGACGCAGGTTCTGCACGTCGCCTTGATGAGGTGAACATGTGACCCAAGTTTCATGAAAATCCTTCAAGCCGTCTCGGAGATATGGAGCGGACACGAAATAAAGCCTCAAACCTTTGACCTTCAAGTGTGACCTTGACCTTGACCCTATATTGTCGAGACGCGGGTTCTGCACGTCGCCTTGATGAGGTGAACATGTGACCCAAGTTTCATGAAAATCCTTCAAGCCGTCTGGGAGATATGGAGCGGACACGAAATAAAGCCTCAAACCTTTGACCTTCAAGCGTGACCTTGACCTTGACCCTATATTGTCGAGACGCGGGTTCTGCACGTCGCCTTGATGAGGTTAACATGTGAGCCAAGTTTCATGAAAATCCTTCAAGCCGTCTTGGAGATATAGAGCGGACACGATTTCGGACAGACAGAAGGACAGACAGACAGACAGACGCCGAGGACAAAAACAATATATCTCCCCTGTATACAGGGGGAGACATAAAAAGAAGACATATATGTGCATTTAAAATTGCATTTCTATAGAGATTCATAAACAAAAGGGCCATGATGGCCATGGAATCGCTCACCTGATTTTTTTTTTCACTTTAGCTATATAAGCCCCGCCATCTGGCGGGCATAGTTTCCAACCAATCATCTTGGCTTGAAGGAATCCGATAGAGGGTCACCATAGGAACATTTCTACAAAATTATTTGAAAATCGGCCACACACTTTTGGAGAAGTTTTCACTATAGCCATATAAGGCAAAATAGCCCCACCCCACCCCCTGGCAGCCATGTTTTTTGACCAATCAACATGGCTTGAAGGAATCTGATAGAGGGTCATCCAAGGAACATTTCTACAAAATTATTTGAAAATCGGCCTGACACTTTTGGAGGAGAAGATTTTTTAAGTTTGCACTATAGCTATATAAGGCAAAATAGCCCTGCCCCCCACTGGCGGCCATGATTTTCGACCAATCAACATGGCTTATAGGAATCTGATAGAGGGTCATCCAAGGAACATTTCTACAAAATTATTTGAAAATCGGCCTGACACTTTTGGAGGAGAAGATTTTTTAAGTTTTTACTATAGCCATATAAGACAACAAGAGGGCCATGATGGCCCTGGAATCGCTCACCTAATATTTTTTTTTCACTTTAGCTATATAAGCCCCGCCCCCTGGCAGCCATAGTTTCCGACCAATCAACTTGGATTGAAGGAATCTGATAGAGGGTCACCCTAGGAACATTTCTACAAAATTATTTGAAAATCGGCCAGACACTTTTGGAGGAGAAGATGTTTTAAGTTTTCACTATAGCCATATAAGGCAAAATAGCCCTGCCCACTGGCGGCCATGTTTTTTTACCAATCAACATGGCTTGAAGGAATCTGATAGAGGGTCACCCAATGAACATTTCTACAAAATTATTTGAAAATCGGTCTGACACTTTCGGAGAAGAAGATTTTTTAAGTTTTCACTATAGCCATATAAGGCAAAATAGCCCCGCCCCCCTGGTGGCCATGTTTTTCGACCAATCAACATGGCTTGAAGGAATCTGATAGAGGGTCACCCAAGGAACATTTCTACAAAATTATTTAAAAATCGGCCCGACACTTATGGAGGAGAAGATTTTTTAAGTGTTCACTATAGCCGTAAAAGAAAAAATAGCCCCGCCCCCTGGCGGCCATATTTTTTGACCAATCAACATGGCTTGAAGGAATCTGATAGAGGGTCACCCAAGGAACATTTCCACAAAATTATTTGAAAATCGGCCTGACACTTTTGGAGGAGAAGATTTTTTAAGTTTGCACTATAGCCATATAAGGCAAAATAGCCCCGCCCTGGCGGCCATGTTTTTCGACCAATCAACATGGCTTGAAGGAATCTGATAGAGGGTCACCCAAGGAACATTTCTACAAAATTATTTGAAAATCGGCCTGACACTTTCGGAGGAGAAGATTTTTTAAGTTTTCACTATAGCCATATAAGGCAAAATGGCCCCGCCCCCCCTGGCGGCCATGTTTTTCGACCAATCAACATGGCTTGAAGGAATCTGATAGAGGGTCATCTAAGGAACATTTCTACAAAATTATTTGAAAATCTGCCAACCAGTTTGGGAGATGAAGAATTTTGAAGTTTTTTCAGTTTCGTTGCCATGGAAACCAGAATTTTGCATGGATCCCAAAAATTTGAAGGAATTCTGGTGAGGTCATTGAGAGGATGCTTTCTGTGAAGTTTCATTCAAATTGACCCACTGGTTACTGAGGAGAAGAAGTTGACGCACGACGCACGACGCACGACGGACGCCGGACAAAAGGCGATCACAATAACTCACCTTGAGCAAAGCTCAGGTGAGCTAAAAAAGCCCCCCCCCCCCCCCCCCCGGCAGCCATGTTTTTTGACAAATCAACATGGCTTCAAGGAATCTGATAGAGGGTCACCCAAGGAACATTTCTACAAAATAATTTCAAAATCTGACAACCAGTTTGGGAGAAGAAGAATTTTGAAGTTGTTTTCGTTTCGTTGCCATGGAAACCAGAATTCTGCATGGATCCCAACAATTTTAAGGAATTCTAGTGAGGTCATTGAGAGGATGCTTTCTGTGAAGTTTCATCCCAATTGACCCACTGGTTACTGAGGAGAAGGTGTTGAAGATTTTTTAAGTTTTCACTTTGGCCATATAAGGCAAAATAGCCCCGCCCCCTGGCGGCCATGTTTTTAGACCATACAACATAGCTTGAAGGAATCTGATAGAGGGTCACCCTAGGAACATTTCAAAGGCAAAAATTTTTTGACCAATCAACATGGCTTGAAGGAATCTGATAGAGGATCAATCTGATAGAGGATCACCCAAGGAACATTTCTACAAAATTATTTGAAAATCGGCCTGACACTTTTGGAAGAGAAGATTTTTTAAGTTTGCACTATAGCCATATAAGGCAATATAGCCCCCACGCCCCCTGGCGGCCATGTTTTCGACCAATCAACTTGGCTTGAAGGAATCTCATAGAGGGTCACCAAAGGAAAATTTCTAAAAAATTATTTGAAAATCGGCCCGACATTTTCGGAGGATAAGATTTTTTAAGTTTTTTTCATTTCGTTGCCATGGAAACCAGAATTCTGTATGGATTCCAAAAATTTTAAGGAATTCTGGTGAGGACATTGAGAGGATGCTTTCTGTGAAGTTTCATCCCAGTTGACCCACCGGTTACAGAGGAGAAAATGTTGACGGACGCCGGACCCCGGACGTAGGGCGATCACAATAACTCACCTTGAGCACTTCGTGCACAGGTGAGCTAAAAAATAAGTATATTCCCTATATTCACTTCAGTATGGATTTTTTTTGGCATTAACTTTTTTGGCCCAGCTGATGAAACTCACGGTAGAATTTAATAAACTACAAGAGGCCCAAGAGGGCCAGTATCGCTCCACGGCCATAAGGAAAAAATCAAATCTCCAAACAGCCCTGCCCTCTGGTGGCCATGTTTTTGACCAACCACCATGGCTTAAAGGAATCTTGTAGAGTGTCACCCAAGGAATGTTTCTGCAAAATTATTTGAATATCAGCCTGACACTTTCAAAGGAGAGGATATTTTAAGTTTTCACTATAGCCATATAAGGCAAAATATCACCGCCCTCTAGCGGCCATGTTTTTCAACCAATCAACATGGCTTGAAGGAATCTGATAGAGGGTCACCCAATGAACATTTCTACAAAATTATTTGAAATTTGGCTGAACACTTTTGGAGGAGAAGTTTTTTTAAGTTTTCTCTTTAGCCATATAAGGCAAAATAGCCCCGCCCTCTGGCGGCCATGTTTTTTTAACCAATCAACAAGGCTTTAAGGAATCTGATAGAGGGTCATCCAAGGAACATTTCTACAAAATTATTTGAAAATCTGCTCAACACTTTCGGAGAAGAAGATTTGTTAAGTTTCCACTATGGTCATATAAGGCAAAATAGCCCCGCCCTCTGGCGGCCATATTTTCAGACCAATCAACATGGCTTGAAGGAATCTGATAGAGGGTCACCCAATGAACATTTCTACAAAATTATTTGAAAATCAGCTGAACACTTTCGGAGAAGAAGATTTTTTAAGTTTTCACTATAGCTATATAAGGCAAAATAGCCCCGCCCCCTGGCGGCCATGTTTTTCAACCAATCAACATTTCTTGAAGGAATCTAATAAAGGGTCACCCAAGGAACATTTCTACAAAATTATTTGAAAATCAGCCTGACACTTTCGGAGAAGAAGATTTTTTTAGTCAGATCTCCACTTGTCTCTGGGTCAAAATGTCGAAATTTTAATCTCAAAATCAGTTTATATCATGTTGGCAATCAACACCTGATCGGCTGCTATTTTATGACTGCTAATTTAAGTAAACAATGACACACGCTAGTCGATTATGGAACAGTCCTATTACATTGTATACAGTACACAGCTTTTAACACATATTGTTAGGACAAACAGACATACTAGAAAACTATGACACGCAACAAGATTTACACAATCAGTATAATCCGGACTAATTGAGAAAAAAAAAATACATATACATGTTTGGACTTCCGGACTAATGAAGCGGATTTTATGTGTAAATGGTCGCTTCGTTCCCGATATTTTTTGTCCGATTCCGGAACGCGAATTTCCGTATTAACGGAGAATAATTAAGCATACAAAATCCGTTCCTTGAATTTTATGTCCGGATCGCGAATTTTCTGGATTAACAGCGTCCGGTTTAATGAGATTCGACTGTTCCGTTTTCCTTGGTGGCATTTTTTCGAGATTTGGTCACCAATGGTTTAAGTATAGTCTTTTCTTCCAAGCTCCAAATCCTCTTCTGTGCTAATGCATAAAAAGAGTTATCAATGAGGTTGTGTAGTAGCCAAGAGTTTAGGATATAAGCCCCTGTGATCCTGCTTGCTTGGGCAGACAGAATTATCTTTTGTATTCTTACACAGATCTAAATCTCCGGGTATCACTAAACAGAGTCTGGTAGAGTCTGGTAGAGTCTGGTAGAGTCTGGTCGTCAAATAGCTTATTATATCACTGTTTTGTTGTGTTTTTGTATTGAAATGCATAAAAGAACGTGGTATTGTATCATATCAATAATTTTTTTTTATGTATTTGCCTATTTTAATTCATTTTCGAGTGAATATAGAAATATTTTATGCGTGAACATCGACACTGGTAGAGTCTGGTCATTATATAGCAATAAATACAACATTTTATACGATTTTTAAGTTATCAAAATATTAATTTGACTTATATGTGTCATATTATATATTTATTTCTTATATTATTTCAGCTGATAATCGGGAAAATGAGGATTTTTAACGATAACATTGTGTTTCGTAAATTAAAATGGCTGACGCGAAATATCTGTATATAATGCGGCCCTATCGCCTGAACGAGTAATCCATTTGATCAGATTTGTGTTAACATTAATTAAATCAAGATATATAATATAATATGTATATAATACATAGCATTACGGTATCAGCTATATGAAATGCATGTTATGTATTTTAATGCTTAAATATTGGATAATTACTCTTTATTCACATCAAACATAAAAATACATTACATATACTATTGATGCCTTTCTTTCCAACACTGTTTTCAGAAAACGTTAGTTATAGATGTATGGTACAGAGATGAAATAAGTTGTTTGTACCTTAAAGTATGTAGTCCCACACAAGTCACATCACATCACAATAAAAATGCATTCCTTTTCAACAGTGTTTTCAAGAGACCTATAATAATAAAACTTGTAGCTTAGATTTTCTGTTCTAGTTGAAGGGGATTAATTATGTACTCATTCCGTCAAATTAACATATTAAAGTTGTTTGTTTTACTTTCATTAAAGAACTTTAAAAAGCTGGTTTGTTTTATAATTGTAGCTTCTTTGATCTTACATAATGGGATTGTTTGTGACACAATCAAACTCAAATTACTCAAACAAATTACTCAAATTACTCAAATTACTCCAAATTACTCAAATTACTCAAATTACTCATAATCATCTAATTAATTATAGAATTAATTTGATTGCTCTGTTTGTTATAAATCATGATCGAACGTGCATTGACATCATACAGCATTTTAAGTTGAGTACGTCAGTGTCATTTATAGCAATTTAAAATAGGATTACTTAAGGATAAAATATCTGAGTGAGTACATACTGTCTTTTATTTATCAAATATATAACTGTGTTATCGATTTGATTAGATTCTTTATATATATACTGATAAGGTATGGATTCTTGTCCATGTGGTGTCTGTGCAAAAGAATGCACAGATACCATGGATGTTGCATGTGACCACTGTAATCAGTGGTTACATTATCCATGTGAAAAGCTTACGCACCAAGAGTTTTCATTTCTGAGAAAGACAGCGTTGCCATACATATGTCGCCGCTGTCTTTACAAGGAATCTGTTTATAATTTCGACAAGGCTTTGCAGCGACTGTCAGTCGCTGCTAGCCAGACGTTACTTGACGAAGCTGCTCATCTCGAACGAATATTCCTTCGAGGCGAGTCGTTACATGCTGCTTATACTAAGCCAGTCTTGTATCACAATTTGACCCAAGACTTAACTGCAAAACAGCTACTGAATGCAAATTGGACAGGCCCTACCCCAGTTGAAGTATCCGGTGACGGTAACTGTCTATTCAATGCTATTTCCGTAGCCATCATAGGCAATGAATCTGCAGCTGCCGAACTAAGATTGAAAACATTTTTTGAAATGCATGAGCATAAGTCATATTACGAACGTGCTCATGCAAAATCAATGATCCCAGAAGTCAGTCCGTCATTGTTTGAGGCCACGCAACAGTGTGCCCAGCCTGGCTGCTATTCGTGTGCTTGGACAATGCACGCTGCCAGTACCGTTATAAGCAGACCAATTAAGTCAGTGTACCCTGTTGTTAATGGTCCTTCAGATTTCAACATTAGCATATTGAACACGACATTCAAACCTCGTGCTTCAAGATGTCGTGATGAGGTCGTCATTATGTGGTCAGGTGGGTTTGGTATCGGCACATTTTGGAAACCTTGCCACTTTGTGCCGTTACTAGACATGACAACGGTGTCCCCAATCAGTTTGGATGACCTGGATCAATTCCCTCCCTTGGTTAGCACCAGTACTCCCACAAAATCTACAGACCACGATGACACTTTCCAATATCATGAACTGGATTCTGATTTCAGAGGCGTCATCGATTCCTTCCTGCATGCGCAGGAAGGTACTGGTAATTTGTCTGAAATCTCTTTCATAGGAATGGAGTCCTTTGCTCAGTCACCAGAATTCACTGGTAATTTGGTGTCTTTATCAGGCAGAGATTCATTGGATCAGTTGCCTGAAGGTGCTGGTAATTCCGAAGACATCTCTGTCTCAGAAGGACATTCATTCATTCCGTCACCCGAAGGGACTAGTAATTCAGACAGAGATTTCTTGGATCAGTTGCCTGAAGGTGCTGTTAACTCCGTGGACATCTCTGTCTCTGATGAAATAAATTCATTCAATCAGTCGCCTGATGGTTCTGTAGATATCACAAACCTGACAATGGATGTAGTCCATCTGTACAGGGATCCCACGGTCAACAATATAACTGCTTTTCTTAACATTGAAAAGCAGTATGAGTTATTAACGGCTTGTACTCCGTCTCACCCAGCAATTCCCAACGGTGTCAAACAAAACGTTTTTTTTGTGATTGACGACACTCTTAACAGACAGCGTAGGTCGCTCAACAAAAACAGTGAATACCCAGACGATTGTGGCGCGTGGCAACAAGGTAAGAACTCTACAAAACCTTGTTATTTTTTACGGGATGGTGCTTTATTGAAGTACATTGAGTTCTGTGGTGGTTTGTTTGGTAGGCGTCTTAAGAAAAAAAAGTTTGAGAAATTTGTCCCACAGCCTGACCCGTCTTGTATTGTTATTGCACGTCGTAAATATTCAACCCTAGCGAGAAGCTCTGAATACAAGAGACGAATCACGTGGTTCGACTGTGAACCTGTAATATCGCGTGCTGTCGTGGAATACATTGGGGACTTCTGTCCAAATGTAGTCCATGGTAATGCGCGATTTACAACAGTGCCATATCGCCAACAGTCGTCCAAACAGAAATCATTAGTTCGTCAGGGTTTAGACAATAATAAACCACCACAGACCATCCGGATGGATGTGAACTTTGCTACACCCGATGATCCAATTGATAGTCGCGTTGTGCATAATGCAAAGTATTATGAACAACGCAAAAACCGCCCCAACTTCACACACCGAAATAATGTGGCAGATGACGTTTTGGGGGCTTTAAATATGTTTTTAGACAGTAAGTTCATTAAAGAAGTAATTACAACTAATCCATCAAAACCCCCGAGTCTAATTCTCTATACAGACACTCAGATGGCAATGCTAAGAACAGCAATATTGACAGGTTCGGTCATTGGTATAGACAGAACATTCAACTTAAGCTCTTGCTTTGTCACTCCACTCTGTTTCAAGAACCCGAATCTGCATTTAAAATATAGCAATTCCAATCCAGTCATGCTTGGTCCAATTCTTCTGCACTGGGATGGGAACTTTGACTCTTATCATAAGTTCATGTCTCACTTGCAGGGTAAATTGAGTGACATTGACCAGAGTAAATTAATTTTTGGTTCCGACGAAGAGTTGTCGACTTGTAAAGCTATTGATCTATGTTTCCCAAAAGCCACACGAGTGCTTTGTGCTAAACATTTGAAAGATAATGCGGTAAATAACCTCAGGAAGTGTCTGCCACAACCTGAGGTTAACCGCATTATTGGTCAACTCTTCGGCCTTAGTGGTATCTTAAGTGCTGAGAATGCAACCACGTTCAAAGAAATGGCACAAGAAATATCCAATGCACATCCAAATTTGACATATTTACAACGAATACTTACAAATTTGGAGAAGCATATGTTTCTCCCCAAACTCAAACATCCCTGGCTACCACAACAATGGTATAATAATGCAAATGAGTCGTACAACCATGTAATCAAAAGGACGACAAACTGGGTAGTCCAGAAATTGCCCGACATGATAGAAAAGTTACAAGAACTTGAACAGTGTCAAACTCTTGATGTGAGAGGCGCATTGCACGACTCGGGTAAATATTGTTTGGCGACACAAGCGTCTGTGCTACATGTTTCTCATGTTACATGGGCACAGTTAAGTCCTGACCAGAGATCAAGGCGATTTATGAAATTTAATTATTATTAAAAGTCGCATCACACTTCAAACATCACATCAACAGATACGCAACTAACAATACCCTCCATTTCAAGAATTGCACAAAAACCCGGCACACGCAAACGCGTGAAAAATTGGAAAACACACACAATTGAAAATAAAAAACACAGATTATATTGAAACACATTCATGCAAAAGAAGACTACATATTCACAAATACTCATATTTCAGTTGTACATTCAACATTTTCAACAATAATTCCTCTATATCTGTCTAAAATGTTAACGCTAGGACACGGTTTATTTTGAGTACTGGTTATGTCACCAGGAAGCAGATATATAGAAGCGAAACATATAAACCGGCATACATTTGTTAGAGATTCGAGTTGAGACTAATGTGTTTACGGGAGATTTCCTGGTTTGTCCCTTAATTATCAGGGTTGCAGGGGATGGTCCTGCACGGGATGGGCTCTATATTGATTTAAAGGTTTCGCGGGTTTTGTTGGCCCCGGGTCCAGATGTCGGCAATGTCTGCATGCTAAATAGGCGATGCGAGCAACATAAGCTAGCACGCTCAACAGCGGTGCAGATACGGCCGGTAGCTGGGTGCTGCTGCTTGACCATGCTTTGAATCTCTATCAAATGAATGTTACTAAAACCAAAGACGAATTTTTACACCAAAATTAATTAGACGTACACCCAACTCTAGGAGGCTACTTCAGTCGGGAAGGGAGATCCTCAAGGTCTCACCGGGTGTACTACACACCGGCTATTGTTCGCTGATAGAGACATACACAATTGAAAATAAAAAACACAGATTATAATGAAACACATTCATGCAAAAGAAGACTACATATTCTAAGTTGCAAACTAACACTTTATCTTTTATCAATATTCACAAATACTCGTATTTCAGTTGTACATTCAACATTTTCAACAATAATTCCTCTATATCTGTCTAAAATGTTAACGCTAGGACACGGTTTATTTTGAGTACTGGTTATGTCACCAGGAAGCAGATATATAGAAGCGAAGCATATGAACCGGCATACATTTGTTAGAGATTCGAGTTGAGACTAATGTGTTTACGGGAGATTTCCTGGTTTGTCCCTTAATTATCAGGGTTGCAGGGGATGGTCCTGCACGGGATGGGCTCTATATTGATTTAAAGGTTTCGCGGGTTTTGTTGGCCCCGGGTCCAGATGTCGGCAATGTCTGCATGCTAAATAGGCGATGCGAGCAACATAAGCTAGCACGCTCAACAGCGGTGCAGATACGGCCGGTAGCTGGGTGCTGCTGCTTGGCCATGCTTTGAATCTCTATCAAATGAATGTTACTAAAACCACTGCGAGCAGGGATTTTCGACAACGTCTCCTCTGTTGGGAGGCCCGATTTCGGGTAGTACGAGGATCCCTGCGCGCAGTGTACATTAGTTTCCCAAAAAAAATCCTAAAATGAAATTATTTTAGATTCAAACATTAAATTTTGGGCCATGAGAGAGTTCCTCCACGTGGTGTGGCCTGGATACAATATTTCGCAAAATGCATTTTATAAACTATATATCAGGATATATATTTATTTTTCAAGTTAAAATATGTTTGCATATTTTCAAAAAATATATGCAAATATGGTTTAGTTTGATTCTATTTTTTGCGGAATGTAGTAACTAAACACTCTCATATAAATTACTTTAAAGTTAGTATAACTATTTGGTTTAATTAATGTTAACACTAATAATCTGATCACACCTAATAAACACTCTCATATAAATTACTTTAAAGTTAGTATAAATATTTGGTTTAATTAATGTTAACACTAATAATCTGATCACACCTAATAATTATCGGTGACGCATAATAAAGAGAAAGAATCAAGTTGATTACTCGTTCAGGCGATAGGGCCGCATTATAAACAGATATTTCGCGTCAGCCATTTTGATTCACGAAACACAATGTTATCGTTAAAAGTCCTCTCTCTTCCACTATTTTCCCGATTATCAGCTGAAATAATATAAGAAATAAATATATAATATGACACATATAAGTCAAATTAATATTTTGATAACTTAAAAATAATATAAAATGTTGTATTTATTGCTTTATAATGACCAGACTCTACCAGTGTCGATGTTCACGCATATAATATTTCTATTTTCACTCGAAAATGAATTAAAATAGACAAATACAAGTTTTTTTTTTATTACTATGATACAATACCACGTTCTTTTATGCATTTCAATACAAAAACACAACAAAACAGTGATACAATAGGCTACTTGACGACCAGACTCTACCAGACTCTACCAGACTCTACCAGACTCTGTTTAGTGACACCGTAAATCTCCCATTGATTTTACAGTGTTTATTCTGAACAATTAATTAGAGGGCCAAGGTTGCCCTTAATTGATCATCTGAATGATAGTAAATTAGTAGCAATATTTAACTGCAAATATCAGGGAAAATTTGGTCAGGAGTGCAAATGAAACTGCGAGGAGTGGACACTGTCAATGAAATAGTAAAATGGCTAATCAGTAAAAGCCATTTGTATCTTGAAATCTAACAACAACTTTAATAAGAATGTAATTATAAAGTTTTGTCATTTTGTGCCTTTCCTGATGCTGTCTTGCTGCACTGTTTTTCCACGAAATAAATATGGCTTGAACAGTTTCTGTCAAGGGGTCACAAAGAACATTTCTATAAAATTATCTTAGAATTGAACGAGCAGATTATGGAGGAAAAGGATTTTAAAGTTTTGGTATTTTTCTTTCTTTTTGATGCCGCAGCAACCAAAGTTCTACACAGAATGTAAGTCTTTAAACAATCTTGAAAGAGGACCAACAAAGGAATTAACATTCCTGTGAAGTCAAGTTCAAATTTGTCCAATGGAACGGAAGGTGTTGTCATTTGTAGCTAAAAGTTCAATTTACCACTTATGTGATGACACCTGGTTGTTATGATTTTTAACCAATCAATACGGCTTGAACAAATTTAGTACAGGATCACTGAAGTAAGATTCCCATTAAAACTTCTTAATATCAGACAAGGAGTTTCAGAACAAGATGTGTTTGTGAAACACTAATGCCCCCGAATGGCAACATGTAGGTCAAAGGTCAAGGTGGCAAGGTCAAAAAGTTTGGTACTGACAGAAAGGTCATGTCACAAGGAATACACATGTGAAATATGGTAGCCGTACCTGTTATGGTTCAAAAGTAGTGGTCAAGGTTAAAGTTTTTTTCGACAGACAGACAAAAAGACAGACAGGCCAAAAACTAGATGCCCACTGAATTGGTGATTCCGGGGGCATAAACATTTTGTTACTGACAGAAAGGTCATGTCACAAGGAATAAACATGTGAAATATGGAAGCTGTACCTGTTAATTTCAAAAGTAGTGGTCAAGGTTAAAGTTTTCAAAATGTAGGTCAAAGGTCAAAAATGTTGGTACTGACAGAAAGGTCATGTCACAAGGAATACACATGTGAAATATGGAAGCCGTACCTGTTACGGTTCAAAAGAAGTGGTCAAGGTTAAAGTTTTCTTTGCCACAAAGAAGTTTTCAAAATGTAGGTCAAAGGTCAAGGTCGCAAGGTCAAAAATGTTGGTACTGACAGAAAGGTCATGTCACAAGGAATACACATGTGAAATATGGTAGCCGTACCTGTTATGGTTCAAAAGAAGTGGTCCAGGTTAAAGTTTTTTTCGACAGACAGACAGGCCAAAAACTAGATGCCCACCGAAATGGTGATTCCGGGGGCATAAAAATGGAAGTATAAAATTTTGTCATATTGCCCTTTTCTAATGCCTCCTGACTGCCATGTTTTTCAACCAATCAGTAAAGATCTTTGTAAAGGGTCACCCAAAGAACATTTCTGCCAAATTGCATAAGAATCTGACAAGCAGATTCAGAGGAGAAGATTTTTGAAGTTTGGACATTTTGCCCCCTTTCTGAACCGGTTATTCGTTGCACCCCTATTTAAAGTTTATACTTACCTTTACGTTTCTTTTTGCAAACAGGCATGTCTATGTCTGTGTCACTGCTACTATACTTGTGTCCATTACCTGTTAATGTTTGTAAAAACTAGAACATACACTCAACCATATTTCTATACGCTTATCTTGATATATCTTTCGGATGGCTGAAGGAAATCAAACACATAAATAAGTATGTAATAAGTGGATTCTGTGTGTATAATCACAAATTAATTTGGCCTTTTAAGCCAAGCTGCAGTGATTCATCACCTATCAAATGCAGATTCCTTCAAAAGTGAATGTTGAAAATGTGTCGTTTTTTAAAGGATGACAAACAAGCTCTTAATGATATGACTAGAGGGCCATGATGGCAATGGATTGCTCACCCGAGTTATTCTTTTTGCCAACTATAATAACTCATTTTGAGGCCAAACTACAGGTCCTAGAGAGCAAATAGTGCTCCACTGCCACAATGCAAAACCATCCAACCTATGTTGACTGTCAACTTAATATTGAGAAAACCTGCAAAATACTTTCTTAAGAGAAGAATTTTTTCACTTAAGTCGTATGAGGCAAAACAGCCCCTCCCCCAATTATCATGAATGTGATTTGAATATCTGCCAAACTCTTTCGCTTGAGAAAGTTTTCACTATAGCCATATCAGGAATAACAGCTCGCCCCCTGGTGCACATGTTTTTCGACCAATCAATATGGCTTGAAGGAATCAGACTTAGGTACAACTCATGCAAAATCCATTTCCGATTCCTACTTGGCTGGTTAGAAAATAAATATATAAATAAATAAACCTACCAAGTAATTGAAATCTGGATCGTTGTCAGAGTCATCAAATTCAAAACTATTGTCTGAAATAAAATTTCATAAGAATGTCACTTTTCAATTTATCAGATCAATATTCAGTGTAAATAAACTGTGATCTAATTATTGAATGTTATCACACCAGGTTATGCAGAGCCAATGAAATAACAAATGAGTAAGCTCATGGTTAAACCTTGCCTTTGAGGTATAACATCGGCCGACTTTGAGTGTGATTAATATAAGTTGAAAGAATATTTTACAATCGATGTAAGATAAGTAAGTTTAAACTAAACTAAATGAATTGCAGTAGCCAGCTAATAACTCATTTTGCTTTTGAACAAGTGACCTGGCCAAGGTCAGAACACATGAATATGATTGTTTTCTAAGATAAACAAAGTATACTTAAAATTGCTTTGTAATGAAGATGAAACTTCAAAGCAAAACATCTGACATGAGCTGAGCTGAGACATCAAATAAAACTAGAAATATCACCGAGTGTGATTAATACCCGCGAACAAAAAGTATAAAGGGCCATAACTATGTAAAATAACATGCAATTGTAAAACCTTTAAGGTATGCACATCTCCTCTTATTATAGAAGCTTCATGTAAAATTTCATTGAATTCCACCAAGTGGTTTGTAAGAAAAAGGCCGGACAAAATATGGCTTCCGACCGACACAGTGACTCCTATATACCCCGCAAAAACTTTGTTTTTTGGGGGTATAATTAGTCCATGTGACAAGGATGCCAAACTTTTAGCTTTTATCGCAATCAGATTTTCCTTCAATTTTACCATTATTGTGGTCGAAGTTGATGAATGTGCATATACAATATTAATTGGTATACTTGTTTAAAAGGTACTTGCATTATGTGTTTATCTCTAGAAATCTTCATTGATTGTATTTTGGTTATTTAATGTTTGTGAAGGCTATCATTAGCTTACATATATTGACTCACTTCTTAGGGAGTAATTTCTGCTCTACCAATTGAGTACCAGAGTATACAGTTTGGAGATAAATATGGGATTTTTATGAAGACTTATCAATGTAATAAAACAGTAGACATGGAAATGTATAGCAATGTTTCAGAGACCTACCCACTTTTATTAAGCATGAATTCCTCAAAGTATACCAGCATCATAAAATTAATATCATTTGTATAGGGGGCAGGTTAAGTTGTATACAAGCTATAGGGGGAGGTTGAGTTCTTACCTACATACACACTACACAGTTCACAAACATGAAAAACAATTTACACAATTGTATCAATACTAGAGCCATCACAATAAATGACTGATATCCCAAAAATACTGCATCGTCACATAAACATGTTGGCTTCCAACCAAAGTGAAACCTGACCAGTATCTTAAACATCATTGAAGTCTATCCACCCTTTCATAATGTTACATAATCGCCCAGAGTTTTTTATGTTAATTAAAAGTTGAAAGGGTGCTACAACTCCTTCTAATAATTGATGGTTTATAACCAGCATGAGTTACCGTCTGTACAGTTTCTTCTTTCAAATTCTAAAGTGAAAAGGGCCAAAACACAACAATTGGAAACTGTAAACAAGAGAGCCATGATGGCGCTGGATTGCTCACCTGCTTTTTGTGATTTTCATATTTACAAAATAGTCAACTACAATAACTAATTTTGTGGTCAGGTAAGCTAATACAAGAGGCCCAAGAGGGCCAATATTGCTCCACTTCCAAGGCAAAAATCAAACAG
The DNA here is from genome assembly GCA_031761405.1 of Serripes groenlandicus. Classification (NCBI taxonomy): domain Eukaryota; kingdom Metazoa; phylum Mollusca; class Bivalvia; order Cardiida; family Cardiidae; genus Serripes; species Serripes groenlandicus. The sequence continues at coordinate 199,800 of JASEVX010000221.1, forward strand.
CCCCACTCCCTTGGGTGGCCATGTTTTTCAACCTATGAAAATGGTTTAAAGGAATCTTGTAGAGTCTCCAATGGAACCTTTCTATTAAACAAGAGGGCCATGATGGCCCTGGATCGCTCACCTTAATTATACTATGTACTGTTATGCAAAACACATCAAGACATTTATTCTGAATACAACCTCCAGTGTTAACAAGATTTTCCTTCATTTGGCCTAGTGATCTATAAATTATTTTTCCTGATATGACCCATATTCCAACATGGACTAGATATCATCAAAACAACATTCTGACAAATTTTCAACTTGCTCAAAGTAAAAATGCGGCCTCCGGAGTTTGAACAATATTTTCCTTTATTGACCTTGTTTCTGACCCGCATATGACCCATATTCGAACTTGAACTAGATATCATTTAGACAAACATTCTGACCAAATTTCAAGATGCTTAAGCAAAACATGCGGCATCCAAAGTGTTAACAAGATTTTCCTTCCGTTTGCCCTAGTGACCTAGTTTTTGACCCAGCATGACCCATATTCCAACATGGACTAGATATCATCAAAACAACATTCTGACAAATTTTCAACTTGCTCAAAGTAAAAATGCGGCCTCCGGAGTTTGAACAATATTTTCCTTTATTGACCTTGTTTCTGACCCGCATATGACCCATATTCGAACTTGAACTAGATATCATTTAGACAAACATTCTGACCAAATTTCAAGCTGCTGTAGCAAAACATGCGGCTTCTACAGAGTTAACAAGATTTTCCCTCAATTTGGCCTAGTGACCTAGTTTCTGACCCAAAATGACCCATATTTAAACTTGACCTACATATCATCAAGACAAACATTATGATAAAGTTTCAATATGCTCAAGTTGAAAATGTGGCCTCTAGAGTGATAACAAGATAACCCTTCAATTTGGCCTAGTGACCTAGTTTTTGACCCGGCATGACCCATATTCGAACTTGACCTAGATATTATTCAGCTCAACATTCTGACTAAATTTCAAGCTGCTGAAGCAAAAAATACAGCTTCTATGGTGTAAACAAGATTTCCCTTCAATTTGGCCTAGTGACCTATTTTTTGACCCGTCATGACCCATATTCGAACTTGGCCTAGATATCATTCAGCTCAACATTCTGACTAAATTTCAAGCTGCTGAAGCAAAAAATGCAGCTTCTACAGTGTTAACAAGATTTTCCTTCAATTTGGCCTTGTGACCTAGTTTTTGACCCGGCATAACCCATATTCGAACTTGACCTAGATATTTTAAACACAAACATTCTGACAAAATTTTAAACTGCTGAAGCAAAAATTGCGGCCTCTGGAGTGTTAACAAGATTTTCCTTCAATTTGACCTAGTGACCTACTTTTTGACCCGACATGACCCATATTCGAACTTGACCTACATATCATCAAGACAAACATTCTGATAAAGTTTCAACATGCTCAAGTTGAAAATGTGGCCTCCAGAGTGTTAACAAAATTTCGCTTCAATTTGACCTAGTGACCTCGTTTTTGACCTCATATGGCCCAATTTCGAACTTGTCCAAGATTTTATGGAGATGAATGTTCTGATACACTTTCATGAAGATTGGATGCAAAATGTAGCCTGTAGAGTGTTAACAAGCTGAAATGTTGACGACGCACAACTAGGGCTGTAGCGATAGTTCAAACTATCGATATATTGCAATAGTGACAAGGGCAATAGTAATGCATCGATTGTAAAACTGAAGATCAATAACTATCGCAATAGTGGTTGGAACTATCGATAGTATTGGTTCATGTAGTACATTTAATCTAAATATGCAGATATGCTTTTATTTCTTAGAGAAAAGACCATGTTACTTGTCTGTGAACAAATTTTGTTGCCTGAAAAGTGATAAATGTTCTTATTTATGTGTAAGCTGGAAAATTAAGTTCTTTTTGAGAGCAAAGGGTTTCTTTTTAAGTTTTTAAAAAAAAGATAAACAATAAAATGCTCTTATTGATACTTTTATTCCTTGTAATTAGACTTCAGAATAGTTATTTTTTTAAAGTTCAATAAAAGCAATAGTATTGCAATACATCACAATATTAGTTCTGCAATAGTTTAACTATTGCAATGGTACTTTCTGAAAATCAATACTATCGCAATAGTGATTTTTGGGCTCAATAGTCACCCCTACGCACAACGCACGACGGCCGGACGCCGGACAAAATGTGATCACAATAGCTCACCTTGCACTTCGTGCATAGGTGAGCTAAAAAGCAATACCTTAAAAAAAAGTTTTTTTCAAATGTTTGACACCAAAACCTGTTTTATTGAAGAACTTTAATTGATATATGACTGATCGAAATTAGAAAGGAAAGTAACACAAATGTTATCTCAAATTCTCTAAATCAACCAAAAAGCATGTTTTTACCCCCAAAAGAAAGTCACACTCAGCATCTTCACCATACAATGATCAGAAGGATATAAGATGTACTTATATTCAAAATATGAAGGCCTAACACAAGTACGTATTGAGATAAAGTAAAACAAGAGGGCCATAATGGCCCTGGATTGCTCACCTTAATTATACAATGTACTGCAATGCAAAACACATCAAGACAATTATTCTGAATGCAACCTCCACAGTGTTAACAATATTTTCCTTCATTTGGCCTAGTGATCTATATTTTTTTACCTGATATGACCCATATTCCACCATGGACTATATATTATCAAGACAACATTCTGACAAAGTTTCAACTTGCTCAAAGTAAAAATGCGGCCTCCGGAGTTTGAACAATATTTTCCTTTATTGACCTAGTTTCTGATCCAATATGACCCATATTCAAACTTGACCTAGATATAATTCAGACAAACATGCTGACCAAATTTCAAGTTGCTGAAGCAAAAAATGTGGCATCCAAAGTATTCACAAGACTTTCCTTCAATTTAATCTAGTGACCTAGTTTTTGACCCAGCATGACCCATATTCGAACTTAGCCTACATATCATCAAGAAAAACATTCTGATAAAGTTTCATCATGCTGAAATTAAAAATGCAATACCCAGAGTGTTAACAAGATTACCCTTCAATTTGGCCTAGTGACCTAGTTTTTAAACCGGCATGACCCATATTCGAACTTGACCTAGATATTTCTAAGACAAACATTCTGACAAAATTTCAAACCGCTGAAGCAAAAATTCCGGCCTCTGGAGTATTAACAAGATTTTCCTTCAATTTGACCTACTTTTTGACTCAACGTGACACATGTTCAAACTTGCCCTACATATCATCAAGACAAACATTCTGATAAAGTTTCAACATGCCCAAGTTGAAAATGTGGCCTCCAGAGTGTTAACAAGATTTCCCTTCAATTCGACCTAGTGACCTAGTTTTTGAACTCATATAGCCCATTTTCGAAGTTGTCCAAGATTTTATGAAGATGAACGTTCTGATAAACTTTCATGAAGATTGGATGCAAACTGTAGACCGTAGAGTGTTAACAAGCTCAAATGTTGACGACAGAATTTTTTTTTTTTTTTTTCATATTTAACTTTTGAACATTATCTTAAATCTCATTCATCTTTCCACAATGAACAGAATAAAATTTGACTTGAGGTGTAGGCTTGGTGCTGACATACTTGATATTTTGATGAGAATTAAAGTTGCTGATGTTGTCCTTAGAGAATATGACCCAAAAACTGCTGTGACAAGATGGTTGTTGTCTTGACTAAGACAGAAAAGACCTCATACTTTTCAATATGGAGCCAGAAATTGAAAAACAGTTTCTAGACTAAGCTGTATATCTGACAGTCTCGATCAGCAGCTTCTTTTCACAGCATGTTTTGGACCATGTTTACATTACATTCATGATCGACCATAACAGTGTATTGCACTATTGTAGTTCACATTGTGTTGCTTAAGATTAAAGTTGGTTTCTTATTTAGCAAGTAACAACAAATAGCACTTGCGAAAAAATGCAAGTAGAAAATCTTGCTAATTTCGACTCTTGACAGTGGTATAGTTTGAGTGATCTGGATTATGACAATCTAGTGGAGGAATTCAAGAACATGAAAAATAGACAGATGGCCTTGTAATGATAAACATGCACATTATACTAGTTTACAATTTTCCCCCTTTTTTTTTTCTGAAACGTCGTGAAGCTTTCCCCTTCTCAATGGCCCCAGGCCCCTTCCCCTTTTTCAGAAAAAAAACCCCTGATATACAGTGAACTCGACAGTTCCGGGTCATCGACAATTCCGGGTCAAATTTGAAAAAAAAAGTTTAGTTTTCGAGAATGATAACGGTATTTTGACAATTTGATTATCAAGTAATATTTCCCATTAGCTTGGCTAGTTTCACTTCGATTTAGGACGTTGTCATTTCAAGAACGGATGTCGTAATCTTGAAACACATGACTGCATTGATTCCCGCAAATTGATTGATTGATTGATTTGGGTTTAACGCCGTTTTTAACAATTTCTCAGTCATATCACGGCGGCCAGTTCACCTACTCATATGCTTCCTGGTTTTCGCACACCAGTAAACAATAATCTTCCCAAGCAACTGGCTGCTTTTCCACATAGACTTAGCCCATTGGTGGAAGACAAATGACGCATGTCGCAATGACTTTTGTCAAACATCGGAAAGAAAGTTGGCCGAACCGGGATTCGAACTCACAACCCAGGGTTCGACATTAGCGGGATCCCGCGATCCCGAGGATCGTAGATTTGAGTGAGGAATCTTTCATCCTACTGGCTGGCGAGTCCGTCGGGATCCCTAATTTGTCGCCTATAGTTCTTCCCTTTAATTGTATATGCACTAAAATAACAAGATTTGTTTCAAACAATAATAAAAATGACCCGAAAATTTGCATTTCCAGTTTTGTTTATGCCCCTAGTTTTTTCGTAACCAACAACATTGAAATGAATGACGTGAACTTCGCACCATGAAAATTTGCTACCATTCGACCGCGTATTGATAATAAAGTCCATTTTGTCTTTACGTGTGACACTGATTTTGTTTATAACACTTATATTATTCAATATATGTGTTTATCTGGTACAAAGTGTCCATGAATGATACAAACTATCCAAAGATAGTATAACAAGAGGCCCATGAGGGCCTATGCTCTACTGGTATGGTTCTTTGGTCATTTTCAATCCAGAGCATGTATGTATGGTGAAGATCGGATAGTAAATGGAGGCTCTTTTGTGTTCACAAGCTGTATTATAGCAACTTTTTCAAAAGGAACCAAGCTCTCATCAATATTTAACTACTATCTAAGTTTGGTGAAGATCAGATAGTAAATGGAGCCTCTATTGTGTTCACATGCTCAATTATAGCAATTTGGACAATTTCAAGGGCCATAATCCAGTCTTGCATGGGCGGATCTGGCTGGTTTACGAAAGGAACCGAGCTCTCATGGATATCTTACTACTGTATAAGTTTGGTTGAGATACAATCAAAAGTGAAGACTGTATCATGTTAACAAGCTCTTTTATAGCAATTTTTACCATTTCAAGGGCCATAATCCAGTCATGCATGGGCAGATCTGGCTGGTTTTCAAAAGGAACCGAGCTCTCATGGATATCTAACTACTATATAAGTTTGGTTCAGCTACAATCAAACTTGTAGACTGTATCGTATTAACAAGCTCTTTTATAGCAATTTTGACCATTTCAAGGGCCATAATCCAGTCATGCATGGGCGGATCTGGCTGGTTTTCGAAAGGAACCGAGCTCTCATGGATATCTAACTACTGTATAAGTTTGGTTGAGATACAATCAAAAGTGAAGACTGTATCGTGTTAACAAGAAATTGTTTACGGACGCACGGACGCACGCACGCACGCACGACGGACAAATCGCCACGACATAAGCCCTTCTGGCAAATAAGTAGTACGATATCAATGTGGTGCGAAGTCTCCAATATGCATTGAATTGTCATCGGTTTTCGCAAAATGTGGCGTTTTTTGGATAACGCATCCCGGCCGCCACAAAAAAATAAGAAAACTGACGAGGAAAGACTTGAAAATCAGCGTGAGTACGACCATCAAAAGAGGGAAAGGAAATTTCAGCCGAAATGGAAGAATGAATTTGTTTGGTTGGATTTCAATCAAGAAAAAAATGCAATGACTTGCAGAATTTGTAAACAATTTGACACATCTGGCACATTCATCACAGGTTGTGATAACCTTAAGGTTCAGACAATAAAAAGACATGATATCTCCGACAGTCACCAAAGCAATACTCGTCGATGTAATGCAAAGAATCAACAGCCAGGAACTTCCAAGGAAGAAAAAACACTTAATCTTCTTCACAAATCGACCTATGATAAACTTAACCTGTTATTTCGTAATTCCCATTATATTGCTAAATTGGGCAAGCCATATACTGATTATGTCTCCCTGTGTGAACTTGATAGGGCAAAGGGGCTTGACATTGGCCAGACATATATTACCGATAAATATTGTTCGAAATTTGTCACTGCTATAGCAGACACAAGGAGACTGGAGCAGGACCAAGTGATCCAAGCCTCAAAATTCATATCCGTCATCTCTGATGGTGCAACTGACACTGCCTCAAAAGAGGCTGAAATTGTTCTAGTGCGGTCAAGTTATGAATGCAAAGTAAGTATACTATATAATAAAATTCCATATTTATTACTCTTATAAAACAGAGAACACCTTCAATGAAACCATAATGCCTACACAAGTAATTGCTTTCTTCTATATTTTTTGGAAAGCAATTGACTGCAGGGTATTTAAATAATCCAGTCTCCACCTAGTACTTACAATTACACAGTGGCATTACTTAGTGCCAGTGAATAGGCAATGTCTAATATTTTAAAAAGATAATTTTAATAATGAAATGTCTTTTTTTTCTCAGGTTTACACTCACCTTGCATTAAGAATGTTCCAAAGGCAGACAGCTCAAACATTACAAATGCTATAAATGGACTTCTGTCCGAGAGGTGGGGGGATGATTGGAAGTCAAAGGTTATTCCCATGGGGACGGATGGTGCATCAGTGATGACAGGGAAAAAGACGGGGTCATACAGAGGATGCGTGATCTGACAAAAAGGCCTTTCATACATGCTATTCACTGTTCAGCGCATAGGTGAGTGATTATAATTATTAATCATATCAATATAGATGGTTTATAAACTTTATTCTTGGTACGTCATACAATTTAAGGTAGAATTCAAACAACAGTTTTGTAAAAGAAGTGTTTGGATATTGATTTACAAACACACACACTGATGTTAATTTTTATATGTCCAAATGTTAAAAAAATATCAAAATGCAATTCATTATTGTTTATTGACCTTATAATTTTGCAATTTCAGGTTGGAACTTGCTTACAAAGATGCCATAAAGAGTCTTTCAACCAAAACTCATCAAAAGTGTGAAGCCTTATTGCTTAACTTGTACCTCTTTTACAAGTAAGTAGAGTGACCTTTCTGACATTTATACAACTAAAATTTTGTATTAATTGTTAAATTTAACCCATTGTTTTATAGACTGACTTCTTTAATGTTATTCCTAAGTTTATTTATGAAAAAAGTCTAATGAATATTGCTGTTATAAATTAATGCAACTTTTCTTTCTTCAGAAACAGCCCACTGAACAAAGCCAACTTGATGGCCTCATACAAAACCCTGGAAATTTCATCCAAAGTTCCTACCCGGGTTGGCGGTACTCGCTGGTTGCCACACACTCGCCTTGCCATTAAAAATATTTTACATGGATATGATGCAATAGTTCAACATCTAGAGCAGGTGAATACAGATCTGGCCTATTTCCTTTCACATTTTGCTTTTAATCAGTACCCACTATGCAATGATAAATCATCATTTTATTCTCTGTGTACATGTATTTGTAAGCAAAATTTAAAAATATTAAATACATAATAATATGAAATGAAAGTAAAATCCTGCAATAGATGTGAAACTGTAAAACAATTACAGGGTTATCATTATTCTTAAACAAGAGGGCCATGATGGCCCTGGAATCGCTCACCTGATTTTTTTTTTCACTTTAGCTATATAAGCCCCGCCATCTGGCAGACATAGTTTCCGACCAATCGACTTGGCTTGAAGGAATCTGATAGAGGGTCACCCTAGGAACATTTCTACAAAATTATTTGAAAATCGGCCTGACACTTTTGGAGGAGAAGATTTTTTAAGTTTTCACTATAGCCATAAAAGGCAAAATAGCCCCGACCCCTTGTGGCCATGTTTTTTGACCAATCAACATGGCTTGAAGGAATCTGATAGAGGGTCATCCAAGGAACATTTCTACACTTTTGGAGAAGAAGATTTTTTAAGTTTGCACTATAGCTATATAAGGCAAAATAGCCCCGCCCCCCCTGGCGGCCATAATTTTTGACCAATCAACATGGCTTAAAGGAATCTGATAGAGGGTCATCCAAGGAACATTTCTACAAAATTATTTGAAAATCAGCCTGACACTTTTGGAGGAGAAGATTTTTTAAGTTTTCACTATAGCCGTATAAGGCAAAAAAGCCCCGCCCCCCCCCTGGCAGCCATGTTTTTCGACCAATCAACATGGCTTCAAGGAATCTGATAGAGAGTCACCCAAGGAACATTTCTACAAAATAAGTTCAAAATCTGCCAACCAATTTGGGAGGAGAAGAATTTTGAAGTTTTTTTCGTTTCGTTGCCATGGAAACCAGAATTCTGCATGGATCCCAATAAATTGAAGGAATTCTGGTGAGGTCATTGAGAGGATGCTTTCTGTGAAGTTTCATCCCAATTGACCCACTGGTTACTGAGGAGAAGATGTTGAAGATTTTTTAAGTTTTCACTATAACCATAAAAGCCCCGCCCCCTGGCGGCCATGTTTTTCAACCAATCAACATGGCTTGAAGGAATCTGATAGAGGGTCACCCAAGGAACATTTCTACAAAATTATTTGAAAATCGGCCTGACACTTTTGGAGGAGAAGATTTTTTAAGTTTGCACTATAGCCATATACGGCAAAATAGCCCCCCCCCCCCCCCCCCCTGGCGGCCATGTTTTTCGACCAATCAACATGGGTTGAAGGAATCTGATAGAGGATCACCCAAGGATCATTTCTACAAAATAATTTGAAAATCGGCCTGACACTTTCGGAGGAGAAGATTTTTTAAGAATTTTGAAGTTTTTTTCATTTCGTTGCCATGGAAACCAGAATTCTGCATGGATCCAAAAAATTTTAAGGAATTCTGGTGAGGACATTGAGAGGATGCTTTCTGTGAAGTTTCATCCCAGTTGACCCACCGGTTACAGAGGAGAAAATGTTGACGGACGACGGACGACGGACGCCGGACATAGGGCGATCACAATAACTCACCCTGAGCACTTCGTGCACAGGTGAGCTAAAAATAATGACTATTATATATAACAGATTCAGAACCCATGTGATTCATCACACAGAAAAGACTCGGCAGCTAAAGGAAAAAACTTTCTGAAGCTCTTTCAAGATAGGCATATGAAATTCTGGCTCCATCTACTGCTTGACATTGTAACTTGTCTTAGCATGGCATCAGAGGCCATCCAGGAGAAAAATGCATGCCTTGGTGACATTTATTATGAACTCCAATCAGCGAAATCAACACTCGAAAAATATAAACAGAGGTTTGTTCAATAACCCTTATTAGCTTTAGTATAGTATGTAACTAATAACTATATAGCTTTTTGCTGTGTCTTGCAAACCTTTTAATATTTTGGTGATGGATCTTGCCTGCATTGGTCACATATAATATTTTCCTTTAACCCTCTATATCAGTAGTTTTAGAAACGTTAACTTATTAACAAACTGTGCACTGTTACAGTTTTTAACGAATTATTTTTTCTCAAAAAATAATACAGTTAACGCGATCGATTTTGATTCCGGAAGTCACGGTTAAACTACACTTCCGCTTAGAATACACATTCGCTGCACCTAAATAGTCCTAGTATTTTTTCGATATTAAAATGACTTCTACGTGTTATTTCAATACAGTGAAGTCATAATTATACTATCAAATCATCATAGATAATCAATTTTCTAGAAAATATCAAATTAACAGTACGCGCATATATATTTCATGTGTCGGCAGGTACGTATAAGCCACGAGTATGAATTGTAGTCGTATGCCCATTCACTAGAAGTCGACCCCACGCTGTATAGAACAATGTTAATCTCACAAATATGCCACTACGCAGAGCTCAGTGAAATAGTCAGTGTGCATTTTAAACGCTCGCATCGCCGTTGTTTCTCCTTTTTCCAACATGATAACGATAATCAAAGGGGCTTTCTAATTATAGATCATGGTTTACATACGCCCGCATTCAGTTAGCTTAATATATATACGAAAGTAACGCTCAAACGTTGTATCAAAGTACCGTGGTGCAATGGAGAACGTGTAGAACTACTAATCATGGACTACTTATGGACGCGAGTTCGAGTCCTAATAGGAATTGTTCTTTTTTTTTTTTTTTAATTCTTATTTTATGCGATTTGTTAAACATTATAGATTTATAATAATTAATTCACTCACATGAAACATAGTTATAATATAAGCCGAAATCCTGGTGACGAAAACAAATCGAACTAACAATGTAAATCTCACAAATATGCCATGGGTGTTTTGACAGACTTTACGCAGAGCTCAGTGAAAGAGTTAGTGTGCATGTTAAACGCTCGCATCGCCGTTGAAATGCTACATTTACTAAAACTGTCAACTGATAAAACTAGAAATACTGTGAGCAAAGCTCACTAAAGAATACCCCCCGCTCCCCTCCCAAAGCATCGGATACATTGGTAAAGTTTCTACTTTGCTTATCTTCCCTTGGAAGAATCTGAGGAGAAAAATCTTCCTTCATGCATATCTACATATAATGTGTAGCCTTCATATACAGTTTGACTCAGTAGTGCTTACAAGAAATGTAGAGGTATGTGCACAGGAGTCCCTCGCAGGCAACCTCTAAGTTGAATTATCTGCCCTTGGAAGAATCCGAGGCGTATGATCTTCCTTCATGCATATCTACATATGATGTGTAACCTTCATGTAAAGTTTGAACCAAATCCATTGAGCCGTTTAGGAGGAGTAGTGCTTACAAGAAATGTGGAGGTATGTGCACAGGAGTCCCTCGCAGGTAACCTCTAAGTTGAATTATCTGCCCTTGGAAGAATCCGGTACATATGATCTTCCTTCATGCATATCTACATATGATGTGTAACCTTCATGTAAAGTTTGACCCAAATCCATTGAGCCATTTAGGAGGAGTAGTGCTTACAAGAGATGTGGAAGTATGTGCACAGGAGTCCCTCGCAGGTAACCTCTAAGTTGAATTATCTGCCCTTGGAAGAATCCGAGGCGTATGATCTTCCTTCATGCATATCTACATATGATGTGTAACCTTCATGTAAAGTTTGAACCAAATCCATTGAGCCGTTTAGGAGGAGTAGTGCTTACAAGAAATGTGGAGGTATGTGCACAGGAGTCCCTCGCAGGTAACCTCTAAGTTAAATTATCTGCCCTTGGAAGAATCCGAGGCGTATGATCTTCCTTCATGCATATCTACATATGATGTGTAACCTTCATGTAAAGTTTGACCCAAATCCATTGAGCCGTTTAGGAGGAGTAGTGCTTACAAGAAATGTGGAGGTATGTGCACAGGAGTCCCTCGCAGGTAACCTCTAAGTTGAATTATCTGCCCTTGGAAGAATCCGAGGCATATGATCTTCCTTTATGCATATCTACATATGATGTGTAACCTTCATGTAAAGTTTGACCCAAATCCAATGAGCCGTTTAGGAGGAGTAGTGCTTACAAGAAATGTGGAGGTATGTGCACAGGAGTCCCTCGCAGGTAACCTCTAAGTTGAATTATCTGCCCTTGGAAGAATCCGAGGCATATGATCTTCCTTTATGCATATCTACATATGATGTGTAACCTTCATGTAAAGTTTGACCCAAATCCAATGAGCCCCGAGGCATATGATCTTCCTTCATGCATATCTACATATGATGTGTAACCTTCATGTAAAGTTTGACCCAAATCCATTGAGCCGTTTAGGAGGAGTAGTGCTTACAAGAAATGTGGAGGTATGTGCACAGGAGTCCCTCGCAGGTAACCTCTAAGTTGATTTATCTGCCCTTGGAAGAATCCGAGGCATATGATCTTCCTTTATGCATATCTACATATGATGTGTAACCTTCATGTAAAGTTTGACCCAAATCCATTGAGCCGTTTAGGAGGAGTAGTGCTTACAAGAAATGTGGAGGTATGTGCACAGGAGTCCCTCGCAGGTAACCTCTAAGTTGATTTATCTGCCCTTGGAAGAATCCGAGGCATATGATCTTCCTTTATGCATATCTACATATGATGTGTAACCTTCATGTAAAGTTTGACCCAAATCCATTGAGCCGTTTAGGAGGAGTAGTGCTTACAAGAAATGTGGAGGTATGTGCACAGGAGTCCCTCGCAGGTAACCTCTAAGTTGAATTATCTGCCCTTGGAACAATCCGAGGCATATGATCTTCCTTCATGCATATCTACATATGATGTGTAACCTTCATGTAAAGTTTGAACCAAATCCATTGAGCCGTTTAGGAGGAGTAGTGCTTACAAGAAATGTGGACATACGGACAGACAGACAGACGGACAGACAGACGGACGGACCACTTAAATGTGATTAAGGGCCAGTTTACAAAGGGCCTTTAATACAGGGCCTTAAAAAGAAAATCCTCTTAACAGTTACTTAGGGCCAATATACAAGGGGCCTACAATCAAAGACCACTTAAATGTGATTAAGGGCCAGTTTACAAAGGGCCTTTAATAAAGGGCCTTAAAAAGAAAACAGTCTCAACAGTTACTAAGGGCCAATATATAAGGGGCCTACAATCAAAGACCACTTAAATGTGATTAAGGGCCAGTTTACAAAGGGCCTTTAATAAAGGGCCTTAAAAAGAAAACAGTCTCAACAGTTACTAAGGGCCAATATACAACAGTTACTTAGGGCCAATATACAAGGGGCATTCAATCAAAGACCACTTAAATGTGATTAATGGCCAGTTTGCAAGGGGTCTGTATTAATAAAGAACCATAAGAAGAAAATCCTCTTAACAGTTAAAAATGACCAATATACAAGGGGCCTTCCATCAAATACAACTCAAATGTGGTAAAGTTGTCAGTTTCTTTAGGAGGTTGGGTGCAAAGTACTGGTACTTCCCATAAACAATGGTTAGGCAAACTGTTTGTTTGTAAAATATCTTAAGTACTGTTGGAACAGGCATTTAACACCATTAAAAACTTGATCCTTGGCCCTAAGTCATCAATCTCTTCAGTCTGTATTTTAGACTCGGACTCAAGAAATGCAAATTTTAAATGTGATATTTTACTTAATCTATGCATTTATCAGTGTTATTGGTTGTATTGAAATTGAAGCAGGTTAATATTACTTTGCATTCATTTTGTGCAAATTCATTCATTATTTGAGAAGATATTGAAATTTTAAAAATCAAGATTTTTAAGTCTAAAATATAGAGATTGATGAATAAGGGCCTTCGACAAATTGGTCTGTTGGTTTTAACACCCTTGCCGACCCTACAAGATCAATGAGGCATCAGTCTTACAGGATCAATCTGTACTGGTTCCATAACCAGCCAATTCCAAGGTTTTAATGCAAGGGACTGACTGCTTTTCCATCTGTGTCAGGCGAATTAGGTAAAAAAAGGGACAAATACAAAGGTAGTTATAGAGATTTTTTTTTTAAATTTATTACAGCTTTTTAAATATACAAATTCAGATCATTTTCCCCAAACATAGTACGGCTAATTATCCCAAATACTCCAAATATTTTATAAACGAAAAATCCCCAAAATTGTGTGAGACAAAATAAATATGATTCATGTATCATTTGAACGTAATAACACTTTGAAATAACGACGACTTAAATTTTCATATTTAGAAAGGCATGAGAAAATAAATGCTTCAAGTTCAATGGCATCTTTAATCCAGAAAACATATTCTGAAAATAATTAAAAGTAGAATTATATTTGCCGTCAGAGCTGTAATAAACAAATTAAATGTTAATTAGCAGCAAAGAGCTGTTCATAGGAGAGATTGCTCAACCCTTCAAAGTCATTGCAAAAAACTGTAAATTTTACTTAACATTCAAAACATAAACAACAAACAACATTCTACTTGTTTGGCAAGCAAAACATTTACAGAATGGACCGAAGTGTGATATTGATGACCATGCTGAGAAATATAGCTACTCTTCCTTAGCAGTCATCACATTAAATGAATAATTAAAATGTTTAAAGCAAAAACAACAAACTTATACAAACAAGAGGACCATGATGGTCCTATATCGCTCACCTGATTTAATCAAATTTAAAAAGTTTTCAGTGTTCTTTCCCCTATATGAGTCTATGAAAAAACAAGTGACCCCCCAAGGAGGGTCATTTTTGACCCCAGGGCTATAATTTGAACAATCTTGCATGAGGTCCACTAAATGATGCTACATACCAAATATCAAAGGCAAGGCCCCTCTACTTTTTTAGTTTTTCCCCTAAATGAGTCTATGTAAAACAAGGGACCCCCAGGATGGGGTCATTTTTGAACCCATGGCTATAATTTAAACAATCTTGGTAGAGGTCCACTAGATGATGCTACATACCAAATATCAAAGGTTGGTCCCTCTTCTTTTTAGACAAGAAGATTTTTAAAAAAGAATTCTCTATGAGTCTATGGAGAACAATTGACCCCCAGCCAGGGTTATAATTTGAACAATCTTGGTAGTGGTCCACAATGATGCTACATACCAAATATCAAAGGCCTTGGCCTTCTACTTTTAGACAAGAAATTTTTTAAAGTTTTTTCTGTATAGGAGTCTATGAAAAACAAGTGACCCCCGGAGTGGGGTCATTTGGACCCCAGGGCTATAATTTGAACAATCTTGGTAGAGGTCCACTAGATGATGCTACATACCAAATATCAAAGGTTGGTCCCTCTTCTTTTTAGACAAGAAGATTTTTAAAAAAGAATTCTCTATGAGTCTATGGAGAACAATTGACCCCCAGCCAGGGTTATAATTTGAACAATCTTGGTAGTGGTCCACAATGATGCTACATACCAAATATCAAAGGCCTTGGCCTTCTACTTTTAGACAAGAAATTTTTTAAAGTTTTTTCTGTATAGGAGTCTATGAAAAACAAGTGACCCCCGGAGTGGGGTCATTTGGACCCCAGGGCTATAATTTGAACAAGCTTGGTAGAGGTCCACTAGATGATGCTACATATCAAATATCTTTTAGACAAGAAGACATTTTAAGTTTTTTCCCTATATGAGTCTATGTAAAACAAGTGACCCCTGGAGAGGGGTAAATTTTGACCCCAGGGCTAGAATTTGAACAATCTAGGTAGAGGTCCACTAGATGATGCTACATACCCAATATCAAAGGCCTGGGGCCTCTACTTTTAGAAAAGAATTTTTTTTAATTTTTTTCTCTATATGAGTCTATGTAAAACAATAGACCCCCAGGGAGGGGTCATTTTTGACCCCAGGGCTATAATTTGAACAATCTTGGTAGAGGTTCACTAGATAGTGCTACATACCAAATATCAAAGGCATCCATGGGCCTTCTACTTTCAGACAAGAAGTTTTGGTTAATTTCCCCTTTTTTGTTGCCATGGCAACCAAAGTTCTGCATGGAATAGAATTTTTTGAACAAGTTTGAAAGAGATCCACCCAAGGAACATTCCTGTAAAATTATTTTGAATTTGGTTAATTGGTGTAGGAGGAGAAGTCATTTGTAGGAAAAAATGAACGGACGGTGAGCGATCACAAAAGCTCACCTTGCACTTCGTGCATTGGTGAGCTAAAATGACATCTATCTTAAAAATATTAAAATCAACATTATAGATCAGCTATAGATGGCTAAAAAAATTAAAAACTTCACCAAATGTGTGTTTGCAGGGAGATACATGTACACTGTCAAGACAATGACACTAATAATACATTTTTATCCTTGGTTTTAACATTTTTTCTTTACCCTGAAGATTTTGGTCTGGGTTTGCAGTTTTGGACATCAACAGCCTATTCCTTTTCTATTGCTTTCCCAAAATCCTAATGCATAAGGTTTTGACATCCATTTTACATTTTTCTATCCTTGTCCTTTATGCTAAATGACAATTAAGGCTTAAATACAAAAAACACATTAAAGTAGGATTTCTTATGTTTTTGGGTTCATATAATCAAGAAATCAATAGTAAGGACCCAAAGTGAAAGGGCTCCTTGTAAGGAATATCAAATATGTGCATATCAAATATGAAATGTTCCATTGTGCGACCAAGTAATGACAATAATTAACAAGAGCTGTCCGTAAGACAGTACGCAGGACTATTCAAAGGCCTGTCAGTAAAATAGGTGTTTTGTCTAAGAAAAGGTATATTGTGTAATTTATTAAGTCCAAAAAGGGGCATAATTCTCTTAAGATCTGATGTAGAGTTATGGTACTTGTCCTGGAAGGTCATTTGATGACGTCCAGTAAGTGTGTGAAGTTTAAAAGCAATAGCAACTGTGATTTTGACAAAAGGCATTGCATGAAAACTTTAACCAAATTTTCAGTCAAAAAAGGGGCATAATTCAGTCAAAATCTGATGTAGAGTTATGGGACTTGTCCTCCAAGGTCATTTGATAATGTACAATAAGTATGCCAAGTTTGAAGTGAATAGGTTTGAATGATGGTAAAGAAGATATTAATATTTATAAAAAACTTTTAACCAATGCAGACGCCAACGCCAACACTGGGGCGAGTGCAATAGTCTCCTTATTTTTCGAATAGTCGAGCTAAAATTGCAAAATTTAACGCTGCTTGTTTGTTTTCACCAATCTAAAAGTTTCTTTTTTTTTTTTGAAAAATCTGGCTAAAACAAAGTAAATGAAAGACAACCTTGTTTTTAAAATCTTGAAAACTAATAAAATTAATATGATTTTCAAAAATTAACAATGACAACTAATGGCTCTTACTAACACTAATAAAACATTGTCTGTGAAAAGGCAAGAACTATTAAAACAACTTCTAAACAGTCACATTCCCAAAGACAACCTACAAGTCAATGTCAATCTTGTGAACCTCTGCGGGCTTTGACATTCATTGCACTTATTTTTTTAACTATAAGACCTGGAGATCGCCTGTGCAACTCTCCCCCTGATACTTTGCTCTTCTGGATAAAAGTGAGGCACTCTTTTCTTGAGGGTGTTTTCTTTTCTTTTAAGTACTTTTCAGCATACTGTTTCAGTTCCTGAATTTCCTTTTCCGTCCAACGGACCCTCGTGCCTGAAAAACGTGTTTTTCAAGATAACATCTTTTCATATGCAGGTTTTCTAAACAATAATACAATTAGTTGTATTCAGTTAAATCTACGAAAATATACACATATAAGAATTAAGAGCATCTCTGTCCCATTTTGCCAAATTAGCTTATTTATGACTATCAAAGTTTTGTAACTCGGCCAAATATTACAGCGATTGTAACGGCTTAAAGTTTGATGTCACTATAACCCAAAGTGCTAAGTTAAAAAGGCATTTGCAAATACAATATTTTTGCAGGACCTTTATATATACACAATCTCAAGCAGAAACTATTAAAAGACACACATGTCTATTTCCTTGAATGTGAAATCTGTAAAGACATTAATTACAAACCTGAAGACACTCGCTTCGGTCGCGTTGTAGCCAGGATAGGTGAATAGGAAGGGTCGATCTCCACAATACCATCCATCTCTGCAATCATTAAATTAAAATAATAATAACTAGAGCTATCACTGACTGTGATAAATATCCTCGCATTACTGCTTTGTTAAAGTCATTCATTGTTTATGTTAGAATAACAAAAGCAACTCACTATGTAACGCAATGACATACCCTCAGGAATAATATGTCAGGAACAGCTACTCATAATGAGGTTAATGTGTGCAAAAGATCAGTGCAACAGACTAATTATAACAGATTGACTCCAATAACCCCCTTCGACTCTCTTAGGCAGAAGTATAATAATAAAAGCTAGATACTTGCAATACAATGCAAAATATCTGCCATAAATACTTGTATAATTACCAACCATGCTTGAATGATTAGAATTTTTGTTTACATTACATGGACATTGTAATCAGTCAGTAAAGCGGCACACTTTTATGTCTGTTTAGGTCCATAGGTTATTGGTTTGAGTCCTAAGCGCGGTAGAATTTCTAAATGGTGATCTGATCAAGGACATTGCCTCTGAATGGTCATTCACATTTCACCTCTGAATATTTGAGAAAGTTGTTAGCTTCTTACAGAGAAATTGGTTAGCACTTGTAAGATAGCAAGATACACTAGTAAGGCAAATTAACCGCTGGTATGTAGCCTATACATTAAGAGCTGGAAACAACCATTAAACCCCAATCAGTCAATCAATCTAACTCTGCTCTCTAGAAAAAACTTAAGTACCCAATTCAGCATCATCAACCTTATCTGCTTCTAAACTGTCAGGATCCACCTCTTGGTTTCTGTTGTCAACAGAGCTGATAATATCTGAAATACCAAAATCCAAATCTTTCAACACTTCTATGTACATGTACTTTACTTTTATCATTTAAATTTAGATAAGAAATCGTTTATCATTGCACCTTCTATGGCATACTTTTGGGTTGATAATCTTAAAAAATCAAGAATCCTAAATAAGATCATTATTGTGTTTAGATACTATTTTGTTGTACTTTCTCAAGTAATTTTTTTTTTTTTTTTGGGGGTTTACTGTCGCCGCGACAGTATTTCAGACATATGGCGACGTCCAGCTATTTACTGGTGGAGGAAGACCAGAGTGCACAGTCACCCTGGTAGAACCATCGACCTAGCGCAAGCCAGCTGGAAGGCTTCCTCACATGAAAAATCCGAAGTAACTAGATGGGATTCGAACCACAGCAGTGAGGGGCCGAGAGATTGCAAGTCCTATTGAACTGTATCACTGCGCGTCAAATTGTGTATCCAAAGAAGGCTTCCTCACATGAAAAATCCAAAGTACCGAGAAGGGATTCGAACCCACAGCGGCACAAGTAATTGAAAAGGTCCCTAGTTTTCTTTTTTAAGCATTGTTAACACATTTTAATATGCATGCATTTAAGAAAGTTAAGATTTACCTTCAAAATTTATGTCCTCTAGTTGTGTGTTTCTAAACTTGCTAAGCAGATTCTTGTCCTGTATCAATAACAGTTTTCCTAGCTGTATTCTTTCAATGCCATCCAAAGCAAATCTGTAGTGGGTTTTGTGTATGTCCTCTGTATGCCCCAGGTGGGTACAAAGCCACTGTATCTGATGGTCCTTGAGACCAAGACACTGAAAAGAACAGAATTGAGCAATTTATTATCATTTTTAAAATAAAAGTGGTAGTGCAAACAAATAATACCCTTGGTAATTTGAAACTGCTCAAGAATTTAAATATATAAAGTAGGGGTTTTGACCCAGACATATGACCTAGACTTAGTTTTGTTTGTTACTATACAAGTCATCTCCATACTTAACAATACACAATATTCAATTACATACTAACCTGTGCTATTGTTGCCATGTAAGCCCTGTAGCCTGTAGAGGTCAACCTATCGCGATGAATCAAGTCACCAGCATTTTCATTTCCAAGTTCATTGATACACTGTGATGCACTTATGACGCCATCTCCTTAAGAGTAAATAGTAACAATTTTGTATTAATTAAAGAAGTTACTACACAAGGTTTTCATTTTTGGCTCAAGATAATGGGTTATTTACATGTAAAAGTCAATTAATTGTTTCCGAGATGGAAGTTCAGAAACTAGTACCCGTGTGTGAAAGCACTCAGAGATAAGAAAGGCTTCAATGAAACACAAGGTTTGCAGAAAATCTTGGTTCTAAAAGAGAAAGAATCTGCAAGCAATGAAAACCTGGTAAAATATTACGTATAGGTAGACGTTTGCATACAATTATTAAAAAATCCTTCAATATATGAAATTACGGCCTAGACAAGGCAACCGTTGATGCTGTTCCAATTCAGACCTTTCACCTCTCTGTGACCTAGTCCAATGACCTTATGAACCCGATTATTGTATGTGATACACCATCTCATTGAAATTATCAACTGTGCCCAGTTAATTTAAAATCATATGATACTTGGAAGAAGTAATGGCCGGAACTCAAGTGTTGACTTGCTGACATTAGCTCATTTAATAACCAGATTTTTCCTGGTTATAAAGCAATCAATGATTTCTCACGCTATCACAGACATAAGTTAATCACTAGGATATGTACCTCTTGTTGCAAACATGTACTTGTTTGTTTTCTTCAAGCCAGCTAGAGTCCGCACTTCTGGATCTACAATGTACTTCAATGCTTCAATTGTATCTTGCGGTATAAGGACAGGTACTCGCTTGCCACGCTGAAATAGAAATTTACCAAGTTAAATATCCGGCTTCTTAAGCTTTTAAGATTTTTTTTTTATATTTGATATATATATGGCAAACTAACTTTTGAATCATCATCGTAACACTTTTTCTGAAGAGGTATATATTTTCTGTATAAAATTTAAGATTCAAAATCTTGATTTTTAAACCTAGTCTCTATTACCTTTCCTCTGATCCACATCAGCTCCTGACTCTTGATTAAATATCTTTCAGTGGTGGTCAACTCCCCAAGAAGAGACTGCTCCACATCATCAACATCCCTTCTCCGTCGTAGAAATGTCTCCATCCTTAAACAAATAGGTATATTACACAATATATATAGTGAACATTTGAAAGTTGTTCTTAAGCAAAATAAATTTATCCCATGTTACTTGAAAACTACTTTGTGCTCAGGTGAGCTAAAAGTGAAAATGAAATGTTACCATGTTCGGGCTGAACATTAACAGCACGAGGCTCAGTTCTCACCCTCACATGATAACATTTCTTTATATTCAACACTAACATAGTATTCTCTATGTATGTCATACTTGGTGACAAAACTATCATATTCGAGAAAAAGTAAACTTTGCTACAGAAAAGTCAAGGTTAAACTCACAGTAACTCTTCAATCTCCCCACTTCGCCGTCTGTTGTACACCATCAATCGAAGCAATGCAGTCTTTGCCACTGTTGTGTACTGTGTCTTGTTCTTGAAGTCATAGGCAGTGAGTGTTGAAGAGAGTTTTTCTGCTATTGTTTCAATATCCTTAGGATGGGGAAGCTGTCGTCTATTTTCGAAATGTCTCTCTCTGAGCAAATCTCCAACACGCTTGGTCACTTTTGTTGACCAATCTATCTTCATCAGCTTCAGAAACCCATCTGCTTCTTCTTTTCCATCACTGTCCTTGTTTCTCAAACAAAGCCCATATTTCAAACTAACTAATCTTGCTATGTCGAAGCCCAGTTTATTTGCTGTGCTGGGATGAGCCAGTTCCTCATGCTCATTTAAGCCACACAATTTTAGAGTTTCTTCAACAATGATGTCAAAGTTTTTCATTATCAACAAATTAAACATATCAATGCTTTGCATGTGCAAACGTTCCCTGCAAGCCAACAGCAACTTTGCTGCAAGCCGCATATGGAAAGATGAATCCCTCCCCCTGCGCAACTTGTGGCCTATTGATTTTGACAACCACACATCCCCTAGTTGGCATATTAAATTATCTTTTTGTGCACATCTGCTGACATCATCATTCCTCATTTTGAGGAAAACTTCCTTTTGAAGCATTTCTGACCCAGATGGTTCAATTGCACCAATGAGTTCTTTTGCTCCCAAAATAAGATTTCTTTTCTTCCTAAAATCCCCAATAGTTTTTGGGCAGTTTCTCTGATGTATGCTTGCAGAACTCTCCAGTTTAATCCACTGTAAGCAGTCTATACATGGACCATAGTCTTCGAAATTGAACTTTTCTTTTGCACAGGATTTTCTCTGAATCAAGAGTTCCCCTTGTTTACAGTCCTTTACTAACTGGTTATGAATATGGTCTCCTGAGAATCTGATGCAGTTCTGAAGTTTTTTGATTTCCTTTTTCAAAGGTCCTTTAACTTCAGCATCTGCCATCTGTTTCCGGAGTTTCAAAATTTCCTTTACTTCTACCATGTCATGATGTCTTTTTTCAATGTGATCTTGGATGTGGGTGAAAAGTTTTTGGCAGAAGTTA
Organism: Serripes groenlandicus; assembly: GCA_031761405.1. Classification (NCBI taxonomy): domain Eukaryota; kingdom Metazoa; phylum Mollusca; class Bivalvia; order Cardiida; family Cardiidae; genus Serripes; species Serripes groenlandicus. The sequence goes on from JASEVX010000221.1 coordinate 221,942, forward strand.
CAGGCATGTACAGTATCATATGGACGGTTGTCTTTCTTCAAACCTAACTTACCATCATTCGACTTCACATACCTTTTAATGTAGATATTTTTGTACTTGCCATCTCTAATCATTTCATCTTCTTTAACTCTTCTTTGATCAGGCTGTTTTACTGCATTCAGACAGTTTATGGTTTTTGGTTCTTCATGTTCTATAACAACATAAGAGGATTGCTCTGTTTCCGGAATAGAAGTCATTTCTTCCTGAATGAATTTAAAAAAGTCTGGTAGGTCACTGTTTTTCAAATCCTCTTCTGAAGAGTCCGGGACATAGTCTAAGTCCCGTTCATCATCTTCATTGTAACTGACTTCACTTTCATTATCTTGCACATTCTCATCACTGTCAACATTGATCACATTCTGGTCATTGTCAGCATTATTCTCATCTTGATCACTCTCATTGTCTTGAACATTCTGGTCACTGTCCACATGGGTCACATTCTGGTCACTGTCAGCATTGTTCTCATCTTGAATACTCTCATTACCTTGCATATTTCCATCACTGTCCACATGGGTCACATTCTGGTCACTGTCATCATTGTTCTCATCTTGATCACTCTCATTACCTTGCACATTTCCATCACTGTCCACATGGGTCACATTCTGGTCACCGTCATCATTGTTCTCATCTTGATCACTCTCATTACCTTGCACATTTCCATCACTGTCCACATGGGTCACATTCTGCTCATTGTCAGCATTGTTCTCATCTTGATCACTCTTATTACCTTGCACATTCCCATCACTGTCCACATGGGTCACATTCTGCTCATCTTGATCAATCTCATTACCTTGCACATTTCCATCACTGTCCACATTGATCACATTCTGCTCATTGTCACAATTATTCTCATCTTGATCACTCTTATTACCTTGCACATTTCCATCACTGTCCACATTGATCACATTCTGCTCATTGTCAGAATTATTCTCATCTTGATCACTCTTATTACCTTGCACATTCCCATCACTGTCCACATGGGTGACATTCTGCTCATTGTCAGCATTGTTCTCATCTTGATCACTCTTATTACCTTGCACATTCCCATCACTGTCCACATGGGTCACATTCTGCTCATTGTCAGCATTGTTCTCATCTTGATCACTCTCATTACCTTGCACATTTCCATCACTGTTCACATGGGTCACATTCTGCTCATTGTCAGAATTGTTCTCATCTTGATCACTCTTATTACCTTTCACATTCCCATCACTGTCCACATGGGTCACATTCTGCTCATTGTCAGCATTGTTATCATCTTGATCATTTTCATGGTCTTGCACATTCCCATCACTGTCCACATGGGTCACATTCTGGTCACTGTCAGCATTGTTCTCATCTTGATCACTCTCACTGTCTTGAACATTCCTATCACTGTCCACATGGTTCACATTCTGCTTGCCATCAACATCTGTCATACTTATACTGTCAGATGGTAGGGAATAAAACTTCTGGTTTTCAATTTCTTCCATTATCCAGTTGAGATCATGAAGAAACTGGTGAACAGTGGATGTTCTTTTCTTCCGCACAAGAATACCTAAAACAATAAAATATTATTTTAAGTTAAGATTTTCCTTAACCGCATTGTGGACCATTCACAGACAAAGGTATCATAAAGCTAATTTTAAATACGTAATACCCAGAATGGCTAAATAAAATTTTGTATTCTACAGGTACCAGAACCTTTTTAGTTTCCACTTTACCTGCTTTAAGCAAAACATGCTACTGAAGGAAATTAATTGGGCTTTAAATTCAAGAGATGTTTGTAAAACTTTAAGCACCTCCCATGAAGTTGCACCATCAGAAGAAGATTTTGGATGTTTCTGGTGACCTTGAGACCCCAAAATCAATTGGGGTGATCTACCATCTGCAATCAATGTGCAAACCCACTTGAGAATTGTAGGTCAAGGCACTCTCAAGTTAATTGGTTGGAAACAAATGGTTACTGACCTGCTTATTTAATACACCAATTAATCTTTACTGTTTAAATTAAGAAAAACAAAGGAAGTATTATAAAAGACAACATACTCTGAAACTCGTCTTTGTATTTTTCTAATTCATCAGCAGTTAAAGGGAAGACGTTTTCATTCTTCACTGTCAATCTGAAAGACAAGATGATCTATAACATTTATATTTTCATTTAGCTAAGGACTCTTTTAAGAATGAGACTAATGACATCATTATCTTAAAAGAGCTGTCAACAACAGGGGGTCATGGCCCTTTATAACTGAAAGAATTACCGAATGTGACAGAGTATTGTATCAAAATCAATGAGCACTCAAAGGGGGACATGGCTCTTTGTAACTGGAAGGATGACCTGATGCAACAGAGTATTGTATCAAATGCAACAGTCATTGAGAATGACTCTATACATATAATGTTTTTATTGTTGTAAATGTGTTACAACAGGGAGCCATGGACCTTTGTAGCTGAAACATGACCTAATGCTAGAAGAGTATTTTATCATAAAAAATGTTTGACAACAGGGGTCCATGGCCCTTTGTAACTGAAAGAATGACCTAATGCAACAGAGTATTGTATCATAATAAATGTGTTACAACAGGGGGCCATGGCCCTTTGTAGCTGAAAAATGACATAATGCTAAAGAGTAAAGGGGGCCTGCCATGGCCCCTTATAAATGAAAGAATTACCTAATGCAACAGAGTATTATATCAAAATCAATGTGCAACAAAAGGGGTCCATGGCCCTTTGTAACTGAAAGAATGACCTAATGCAACAGAGTATTATATCATAATATAATAAATGTGTTACAACAGGGGGCCATGGCCCTTTGTAACTGAAAGAATGACCTAATGCAACAGAGTATTATATCATAATATATGTGTTACAACAGGGGGCCATGGCCCTTTGTAGCTGAAAAATGACCTAATGCTAAAGAGTATTATATCATAATAAATGTTTGACAACAGGGGGCCATGGCCCTTTGTATCTGAAAGAATGACCTAATGCAACAGAGTATTGTATCATAATAAATGTGTTATAACAGGGGGCCATGGCCCTTTATAACTGAAAGAATTACCTAATGCAACAGAGTATTATATCATAATACATGTGTTACAACAGAGGGCCATGGCCCTTTGTAGCTGAAAAATGACCTAATGCTAAAGAGTAAAGGGGTTCATGGCCCTTTATAACTGAAAGAATTACCTAATGCAACAGAGTATTGTATCATAATAAATGAATTACAACAGGGGGCCATGGCCCTTTGTTGCTGAAAAATGACCTAATGCTAAAGAGTAAAGGGGGCCATTGCTCTTTATAACTTAAAGAATTACCTAATGCAACAGAGTATTGTATCAAAATCAATGTGCAACAAAAGGGGGCCATGGCTCTGTGTAACTGGAAGGATGACCTAATGCAACAGAGTATTGTATCAAATGCAACCGAGTCATTGAGAATAACTTTATACATATAATCTTTTTATTGTTGTAAATGTGTTACAACAGGGGGCCATGGCCCTTTGTAGCTGAAAAATGACCTAATGCTTAAAGGTATTTTATCATAATAAATGTTTGACGACAGGGAGCCATGGCCCTTTGTAACTGAAAGTATGACCTAATGCAACAGAGTATTGTATCATAATAAATGTTATAACAGGGGGCTATGGCCCTTTGTATCTGAAAGAATGTCCTAATGGTAAAAGAGTTTTTTATCATAATACATGTTTGACAACAGGGGGCCATGGCCCTTTGTAACTGAAAAATGACCTAATGCTTAAAGGGTATTTTATCATAATAAATGTTTGACAACAGGGGGCCATGGCCCTTTGTATCTGAAAGAATGACCTAATGCTTAAAGGGTATTTTATCATAATAAATGTTTGACAACAGGGGGCCATGGCCCTTTGTATCTGAAAGAATGACCTAATGCTTAAAGGGTATTTTATCATAATAAATGTTTGACAACAGGGGGCCATGGCCCTTTGTAACTGAAAAATGACCTAATGCTTAAAGGGTATTTTATCATAATAAATGTTTGACAACAGGGGGCCAAGGCCCTTTGTAACTGAAAGAATGGCCTAATGCAACAGAGTATTGTATCATAATATATATGTTACAACAGGGGGCCATGGCCCTTTGTAGCTGAAAAATGACCTAATGCTAAAGAGTAAAGGGGTTCATGGCCCTTTAAAACTGAAAGAATTACCTAATGCAACAGAGTATTGTATCATAATAAATGAGTTACAACAGGGGGCCATGGCCCTTTGTTGCTGAAAAATGACCTAATGCTAAAGAGTAAAGTGGGCCATTGCTCTTTATAACTTAAAGAATTACCTAATGCAACAGAGTATTGTATCAAAATCAATGTGCAACAAAAGGGGGCCATGGCTCTGTGTAACTGGAAGGATGACCTAATGCAACAGAGTATTGTATCAAATGCAACCGAGTCATTGAGAATAACTTTATACATATAATCTTTTTATTGTTGTTAATGTGTTACAACAGGGGGCCATGGCCCTTTGTAGTTGAAAAATGACCTAATGCTTAAAGGTATTTTATCATAATAAATGTTTGACAACAGGGGGCCATGGCCCTTTGTAACTGAAAGTATGACCTAATGCAACAGAGATTGTATCATAATAAATGTGTTATAACAGGGGGCGATGGCGCTTTGTAGCTGAAAATTGACCTAATGCTAAAGAGTAAAGGGGGCCATGGCTCTTTATAACCGAAAGAATTACCTAATGAAACAGAGTATTGTATCAATATCAATGTGCAACAAAAGGGGGCCATGGCCCTTTGTAACTGGGAGGATGACCTAATGCAACAAAATATTGTTTCAAATGCATTGAGAATGACTTTATACATATAACCTTTTTATTGTTGTAAATGTGTGACAACAGGGGGCCATGGCCCTTTGTAACTGAAAAAATGACCTAATGCAACTGAGTATTGTATCTTAATAAATGTGTTACAACAGGGGGCCATGGCCCTTTGTAGTTGAAATATGACCTAATGCTAAAGAGTAAAGGGGGCCATGGCCCTTTATAACTGACAGAATGACCTAATGCAACAAGAGTATTGCATCAAAATCAATGTACAATAAAAGGGGGCCATGGCTCTTTGTAACTGGGAGGATGACCTAATGCAACAGAATATTGTTTCAAATGCAAGTCATTGAAAATGACTTTATACATATAACCTTTTTATTGTTGTAAATGTGTTACAACAGGGGGTCATGGCCCTTTGTAACTGAAAAGGACCTAATGCTTAAAAGGTATTTTATCATAATAAATGTTTGACAACAGGGGGCCATGGCCCTTTGTATCTGAAAGAATGACCTAATGCTAAAAGAGTTTTTTATCATAATGTATGTTTGACAACAGGGGGCCATGGCCCTTTGTAACTGAAAAATGACCTAATGCTTAAAGGTTATTTTATCATAATAAATGTTTGACAACAGGGGGCCATGGCCCTTTGTATCTGAAAGAATGACCTAATGCTTAAAGGGTATTTTATCATAATAAATGTTTGACAACAGGGGGCCATGGCCCTTTGTATCTGAAAGAATGACCTAATGCTTAAAGGGTATTTTATCATAATAAATGTTTGACAACAGGGGGCCATGGCCCTTTGTAACTGAAAAATGACCTAATGCTTAAAGGGTATTTTATCATAATAAATGTTTGACAACAGGGGGCCAAGGCCCTTTGTAACTGAAAGAATGGCCTAATGCAACAGAGTATTGTATCATAATATATATGTTACAACAGGGGGCCATGGCCCTTTGTAGCTGAAAAATGACCTAATGCTAAAGAGTAAAGGGGTTCATGGCCCTTTATAACTGAAAGAATTACCTAATGCAACAGAGTATTGTATCATAATAAATGAGTTACAACAGGAGGGCCATGGCCCTTTGTTGCTGAAAAATGACCTAATGCTAAAGAGTAAAGTGGGCCATTGCTCTTTATAACTTAAAGAATTACCTAATGCAACAGAGTATTGTATCACAATCAATGTGCAACAAAAGGGGGCCATGGCTCTGTGTAACTGGAAGGATGACCTAATGCAACAGAGTATTGTATCAAATGCAACCTTGTCATTGAGAATAACTTTATACATATAATCTTTTTATTGTTGTTAATGTGTTACAACAGGGGGCCATGGCCCTTTGTAGCTGAAAAATGACCTAATGCTTAAAGGTATTTTATCATAATAAATGTTTGACAACAGGGGGCCATGGCCCTTTGTAACTGAAAGTATGACCTAATGCAACAGAGATTGTATCATAATAAATGTGTTATAACAGGGGGCCATGGCGCTTTGTAGCTGAAAATTGACCTAATGCTAAAGAGTAAAGGGGGCCATGGCCCTTTATAACCGAAAGAATTACCTAATGAAACAGAGTATTGTATCAATATCAATGTGCAACAAAAGGGGGCCATGGCCCTTTGTAACTGGGAGGATGACCTTATGCAACAAAATATTGTTTCAAATGCATTGAGAATGACTTTATACATATAACCTTTTTATTGTTGTAAATGTGTGACAACAAGGGGCCATGGCCCTTTGTAACTGAAAAAATGACCTAATGCAACTGAGTATTGTATCTTAATAAATGTGTTACAACAGGGGGCCATGGCCCTTTGTAGTTGAAATATGACCTAATGCTAAAGAGTAAAGGGGGCCATGGCCCTTTATAACTGACAGAATGACCTAATGCAACAAGAGTATTGCATCAAAATCAATGTGCAATAAAAGGGGGGCATGGCTCTTTGTAACTGGGGGGATGACCTAATGCAACAGAATATTGTTTCAAATGCAAGTCATTGAAAATGACTTTATACATATAACCTTTTTATTGTTGTAAATGTGTTACAACAGGGGGCCATGGCCCTTTGTAACTGAAAAATGACCTAATGCTTAAAAGGTATTTTATCATAATAAATGTTTGACAACAGGGGGCCATGGCCCTTTGTATCTGAAAGAATGACCTAATGCTAAAGGAGTTTTTTATCATAATATATGTTTGACAACAGGGGGCCATGGCCCTTTGTAACTGAAAAATGACCTAATGCTTAAAGGGTATTTTATCATAATAAATGTTTGACAACAGGGGGCCATGGCCCTTTGTATCTGAAAAATGACCTAATGCTTAAAGGTTATTTTATCATAATAAATGTTTGACAACAGGGGGCCATGGCCCTTTGTAACTGAAAGAATGACCTTATGCAGCAGAGTATTGTATCATAATAAATGTGTGACAACAGAAGGCCATGGCCCTTTGTAACTGAAAGAATGACCTAATGCAACAGAGTATTGTATCTAAATGGATAAGCAAAAATAGTGGGCCATGGCACTTTTACTAAAAGATCCCCAACATTACTCAGCAGAGCTAAGTATCTAAATTAATTTGCAACAACAAGGGGCCATGGCCTAATTTGGCTAGTCCTCAGATTTTTTTTTACACCAAGTCTGATATTGGAGGATCACACAAGCTCAAAAATAAACAAAAAGTAAAGTGGAAAACTTACTCTGCATTGTCACTTTTAATGTACACTGTCACAAGCTGATGTTGACCATCTGTCGACACAACTTTCCCAGGCCACATAACTCCACGAGGCAGTCCTGACAGTTTATTCAACCAAACAAATGTCTGAAGGAAAAAAAGAAACACTATTTATAGGAAACACTATTTATAAACTAAACAGGAAATGTCTTCATAATGAATACAACATCTATGTTATATCTAATAACCCAACACAAAATAAAGTTTCTTGTTGGATAAAGAACTTTTTGCAATATATTTAATATATATATAAAAGTATCCATACATTTAAATGAATTAAATTATAAATAGAAGTAAACTCAAAATGAAGAGAGAGAGAAAAAAAAAAAAAAAAAAAAAAAAAAAAGTGGGTGGGGTTGATGCGGCAATTGAGTTATGTTGATCCCCCCCCCCCCCCCCCCCCCCCCCCGCCCAGATGTTTCAAAGCTACTAAAGGAAAAATAAATACCATACCCTTTAAAATCCTTTTCAATTCAAAGTTAATTTGTCCAATTTAAAGAAAATGTAGTAATTTCTCCTTTTGTCAGACCGCTATCAAAAGAAGTCTGCTGCAGATGCGTCAAAATGCATGTGCAAATGGGTAAGAGTGAAATCTATATAGACCTTTATTTTCCCCCTAACAAATGAGCTACGTCATAATGAGCTACGTCATTTGTCGCGGCTCAATCTCTCAGCTGGTAAATTAGTGACGTCATTTATTAGAGCCCTGTGTTTTTCACGTGAAAACAGTTATAGGGCTTATAAATGCAAGTCGGTTGTAACTACAGCCTGTTCCAGGAGAAATTACAACCGTTTGCATATAACCAAACTATTTAAAACCCTTGTCTTCACCTCTCTGTGAATTACACACACTTTTAATAAACTTCGTCAATGCAGTAACTTTTGACGCATTTGCAGCAGACAGCTTTTGAAAATATTGTCAGAAAAGGAGAAAATTGTATTGTCCTATCTAATTCATGCATCATACGCATAATGGTATTAACGCTATCAAATTTCTGTGTTTGTTTTACTTTAAACTAATCTTTTTTTGAAAACAATGTTAGAAAAGGATAAACATGTAATGTCCTATTTTCTAATAATTTTTTGAAAACATTGAAAGGATTAATTTTCATGTGTGAAATCGGACAAATGTGTCTTAAGGGTTGAGTGCATAGTAGATATTGACAAGACAGTCCAAAAGCGTGAACAACACCGACATCCGACAAAACCCTTTCTTCGAGTTTCGCACTTTTATTTTTAGGCCTATAGATTAAAACAAATATTAAGAAATTTGGACTAGTTAGTTTGTTTTGCTTATTTGGATTTATAAAATCAGGTTTGAGCATTTTTATCTTTATGTATACATCATTATCCAGTTTTACATCGAGAACCATGTTTTATTGAAGTATTCATAGAAATCTATGTCAATAAAAAGAAAGTATATAGACTAAAAGTAGAAAGAAGTAGATCTATAACTGCCGAAAGAAATCAAATGGCTCATTTTTTTGCTTTTATAAGTTTCTTTATATTTGAAAAAGTAATATATTATCATACTTAAAACCAGTTAGCGGAACCCTTGGAAGAATATCTTCGATTACTTCCAGCGCTATTCTGCACATGGTGAAAACGCCATAATGATGGAACAAAATTAGATAACCATTACTGTAGCTCATAACACGGTGATGTTTGTGGTAATGAATGGGAATAAAATCTATTGCTCTGAGAAATTCCATATCATTTAGAACAAATAGTGCTGGGTAGTTTTTAAATCCAACATGGCTGCCAAGTCATATGGTCGCGCACAAGTGCCGAGTCCAGAACAAAAATAAAGGGCCATGTTTTCAACATATTTCGGTCATAAACGATGAAATTAAATATAATAAAAATTGATATAAGTAATACAAACCCAACATACATCATTATAACGTGTTTTTTTGTTTAATGGTTCCTCCATCTTGCTGCAAATGTGTCTGTCCTTCTGCTCGGCGGGAAAAACTTTGTGTCATGAACTTCGAAAAACACCGAGTATATCCGTATTATACAGAGTTGTGTACGAAAAGCACTGAGTGTATCCGTATTATACAGAGTTGTGTACGAAAAGCACCGAGTATATCCGTATTATAAAGAGTTGTCGATCGTAGTTACGGTAAGCAACTCTGCTGTGAATAAACATCAGTTTAGTGACAGTCCAATGTTAGACACTTTTGGACAATGGACACAGCAATAAGGGGCCTTTCTTAATTGTATAATGGACAGGTTTGAAAGGCCCCTTACATCAGTTTTAGCTAATAAACAGGGGGCCATGGCCCCTAGAGGTAAAGTGGCCCTCTTTTATTCAGTAGACGACTAATACGGCCCGAAGTCTCTTTTCAATCGCACGGACAGACAGACGGACAGACGGACAGACAGGGTGATTCCTATATACCCCCCCAAACTTTGTTTGCCGGGGGGTATAAAAAAATCTCTGGACAAAAATATTAATAATAATAAAATAGACTAAATTGTGCCAATTGTGCAATAGCATGATCAATTGCATTCATAAATTAGATTTTACAAATGTTCAAAATAATTCGTTACCAGTACTTCAGTACTTTGATTATATATAGTGTTATAACTTATGAAGGTAATGTCTATCCCCTGCTTTTATTTTTGTCTTTAGCTAACAATGCCACTATTGATTCTACTTGTCAATACTCTCTTTCATTCTATTGCTTTTGATTAACTTTGCTTTGTAGTTTGTGATTATTGGTATGACCCTTGCCCACATACAACAAATCTTTAGCAGACAACTTTGAAAACATCTAAAACACTTTTTTAAACTAAATTAGTAATGATCAATTATTGAAACATTGTTGCAAAAGCAGAATTGCAATTTTTCCTTAAAGTTATTTGTCACAATGTTTTCAAAAATCATCAGCTGCAGAATAGGCAGGTGTCTATATATGTGAGGAAGATTTAATCAAGCTTACTCTGTTATGCAATTTGAATATAGCAATGGTCCTTACCTGAGGAAGCTAGCTGCAGAATGTGATGGAACACTTCATGTATTAGAGCAGACCAGGATTTGCTTCCTAACATCACTCATATCAGCAATTGATACTAGATTTGAAGGAGATCTCCATTTGATTAAAGGAAGCTCATTTTTAAAATTCACAAACTGGCCCCTCTCTGATAATTTGATCCTAACAGGTATATACTAAACATAATAATGTAGATCTATTACAAACACTCAATTACAAATAAAACTAAATTTTTAACTGTACATGTAGTTTAATTTTATAAATATTACATGAATGAACTTTTGATATCAATGAAAGTATTTGCTATCTTTCTGTATACATGTATGTGATAACATATTATTGGTCATGAGTGTATATTAATATTGCAAATGTCTAACATAGTGTAACAAGAGTACCGCAAACGGTACATAATACGCCCGTCAGGAACTTCTTTGTAAGTTTCCTCTTTGTTTTGATATATTGTTTGTTTGTAAAAAGTTAATAAAGTCGTTCAGGAATAAGTTGTTAAAGAATAATGGGAAACTATGAAAAATGCATAACTCATGCAGAAATTGACAAATATTCTAAGTCCAAAAAGGGGCATAACTCATTCAAAAATTAACGAAATCCGAGGAAATGTGAACTTGATCTGTGACACTTGATTACAAAGCCATATACATAATTTCAGCTCAATAAATCAAAGCATGTAGAAAAAAAGTGCGGAAAACAAATATTCTAAGTCCAAAAAGGGGCATAACTCATTCAAGAATTGACGAAATCCCAGGAAATATGAACTTGATCTGTGACATATCACTACAAAGCCTAATACACAATTTCAGGTCAATAGCTCAAAGTATGTAAGAAAAAAGTGCGGAAAACCAATATTCTAAGTCAAAAAAGGGGCATAACTCATTCAAAAATTGACGAAATCCCAGGAAATGTGAACTTGATCTGTAACTCATGATTACAAAGCCATATACATAATTTCAGCTCAATAGATCAAAGCATGTAGAAAAAAAGTGCGGAAAACAAATATTCTAACAAATATTCTAAGTCCAAAAAGGGGCATAACTCATTCAAAAATTGACGAAATCCCAGGAAATATGAACTTGATCTGTGACATATCACTACAAAGCCTAATACACAATTTCAGGTCAATAGCTCAAAGTATGTAAGAAAAAAGTGCGGAAAACCAATATTCTAAGTCCAAAAAGGGGCATAACTCATTCAAAAATTTACGAAATCCGAGGAAATGTGAACTTGATCTGTAACTCATGATTACAAAGCCATATACATAATTTCAGCTCAATAGATCAAAGCATGTAGAAAAAAAGTGCGGAAAACAAATATTCTAACAAATATTCTAAGTCCAAAAAGGGGCATAACTCATTCAAGAATTGACGAAATCCCAGGAAATATGAACTTGATCTGTGACACATCACTACAAAGCCTTATACAAAATTTCAGCTCAATAGCTCAAAGTATGTAAGAAAAAAGTGCGGAAAACCCGAACGGACGGACGGACGGAGGGACGGACGGAGGGACATGACCATACCATAATACGGACCGTTTTTAAAAAACGGTCGTATAATAACAAATAATTTCAGCTGACTATGGAGACAGCCAAATTGCGGAGATAATACCATTTTGTGAAGAAGCCCTAATACTTGCTGGAGCTGAGGTGGAGGCAATAGAACCAGAATGGTCCAGACTTAAGATTGAGTTGTATAGCAGCAGGTAATGAACTGTTGTTTTTAAACTGTAATTTTCTGTTGATTGATTGAAAAAAATAAACTGTTTCCCCCATAAACCAATGCAATTTTACATTTCAGTGAAACAGTCCAGTCCCTGACATGGTCATCAGTTTGGACATCATTACATTCAAAATACCAAAATCTGTTCACTTTCATCAATTACCTGCTAACTCTACCATCTAGTTCTGTAGATGTAGAAAGTGGATTCTCTCGGTAAGTACTATAATTGATCATTTGCACAGGAATGAGTTTAGCACAATGTATTCATTATTTCCCTTTCCTGTACTATTTAATCTTCACCTTCTTTTTTAGCATGAAGATGGTGAAAAATAACTGGCGGTCAAGACTATCTGATAAACACCTTAGTGACCTACTACTTGTCAATGCAGAGACTGCAGATGTGGGAAAGTTTGATCCAGAAGCCTCAGTCAGTTATTGGAATAGTAGCCCAGTTAGATCCAGACGACCCTTATTTGTTGATGAGGGTAAAAAGGTAATTTATTGACAGTAGCATCACTCATAAATCTAATTTTTTCAAAATGTATTAATAGTATAAGCCTGTAAGAATTATTGTATACATGTCTCAAAATTTCAACAGAATTTCTATTTTTTATTTTTATAATCTCTAGAATTGTATTTATTGCAGAGTTCCTCTGCGGTTCAGCTTACAGCAATTGATCTTGATGTAATTGTTCAAGAGGAAGAAGAGGAGCCAGCACAGGCTATCAATGATCTTCACATTATCATGTGTGATCTAGAATCCGAAAGTGAGGAGGAGAGTGACGAGGAGAATTGTGAAACATTCAATAGAGACTCTGCTTTGTTGCAAAATAAGGCATATAAGATGATGCTAAGTTTAATGTAATATTGTTAATGATGAATTACAGGAATATCATAACAAGAGGGCCATGATGGCCCTGGAATCGCTCACCTGATTATTTTTTTCTCACTTTAGCTATATAAGCCCCGCCCCCTGGCAGTCATAGTTTCCGACCAATCAACTTGGCTTGAAGGAATCTGATAGAGGGTCACCCTAGGAACATTTCTACAAAATTATTTGGAAATCTGCCAGACACTTTTGGAGGAGAAGATTTTTTAAATTTTCACTATAGCCATATAATGCAAAATAGCCCTGCCCACTGGCGGCCATGTTTTTTGACCAATCAACATGGCTTGAAGGAATATAAAAGTGGGTCATCCAAGGAACATTTCTACAAAATTATTTGAAAATCAGCCTGACACTTTCGGAGAAGAAGATTTTTTAAGTTTTCACTATAGCCATATAAGGCAAAATAGCCCCGCCCCCTGGCGGCCATGTTTTTCGACCAATCAACATGGCTTGAAGGAATCTGAAAGAGGGTCACCCAAGGAACATTTCTACAAAATTATTTGAAAATCGGCCCGACACTTATGGAGGAGAAGATTTTTTAAGTTTTCACTATAGCCATAAAAGGCAAAATAGCCCCGCCCCCTGGCGGCCATCCTTTTTGACCAATCAACATGGCTTGAAGGAATCTGATAGAGGATCACCCAAGGAACATTTCTACAAAATTATTTGAAAATTGGCCTGACACTTTTGGAGGAGAAGATTTTTTAAGTTTGCACTATAGCCATATAAGGCTAAATAGCCCTGCCCCCCCTGGTGGCCATGTTTTTCGACCAATCAACATGGCTTGAAGGAATCTGATAGAGGGTCACCCAAGGAACATTTCTACAAAATTATTTGAAAATCGGCCTGACACTTTCGGGGGAGAAGATTTTTTAAGTTTTCACTATAGCCATATAAGGCAAAATAGCCCCCCCCCCCCCTGGCGGCCATGTTTTTTGACCAATCAACATGGCTTGAAGGAATCTGATAGAGGGTCATCTAAGGAACATTTTTACAACATTATTTGAAAATCTGCCAACCAGTTTGGGAGAAGAAGAATTTTGAAGTTTTTTCGGTTTCGTTGCCATGGAAACCAGAATTTTGCATGGATCCCAAAAATTTGAAGGAATTCTGGTGAGGTCATTGAGAGGATGCTTTCTGTGAAGTTTCATCCAAATTGTCCCACTGGTTACTGAGGAGAAGAAGTTGACGGACAACGCACGACGGACGACGGACGACGGACAAAAGGCGATCACAATAACTCACCTTGAGCAAAGCTCAGGTGAGCTAAAAAGTCATATAAAATAAAATGTTGTTGTTTTTTTGTCTCCATAAATACAATTATTTGAAGGGCTCCCTTAAAGGTTGGAGGGACCCCAGCATCAAGCACTAGGGAGTCCTTATGGATCTTTGTAAATTTAAGTTAGTGTCAAACCCTGACAACCCCTGGATTGCTGGCCGCGTCGTTACCAACTGAGCTACCGGGACTCGACCGATTCCCGCGAAAGCAAAATCTCAATGTTTTTATTTACCTGTCACAGAGGTAACTGCCGATTGTAGCCATAATTTCAGTAATACAGTTATGTATTGCCAGGGCCTTTTTTCCAGAAATTGGGAAGAGGCCTTAGCCTTTCATTTTGGGAAATTTTAGCGTGATTTTTTGCCAAATTGGGAAAAATTAGACATATAACATGTGGCTATATAAATAGTCCTTTTTACAATAACTTAAGACTTTTGGTTTATATAATGCAATTAAACAATCATATTACCTTAAACAAGACAAATATATCTGTTAATAGTGTATTCCACTTCACTTAAATTTTTTTTTTTTTTTAGATTTTGGGAAATATTTTTTTCCAATTGGGAAAAAAACAACGTTTTTCCAATTGGGAAGACACCGTTTAACGGCTTCACTTATATAAGGTAAAAAGGCCCTGATTGCACATACATGTATAGGTTATTTACTACTGAACAAGATATATTTTTTTATTGACCTGTCGAAGTTGTTCATGCCACACTAGCGGATAAATTTGACCTAGTTCACATACGACACTTTCGGGTCAGCAAAAAGGAATTTCTCAAAATTATCAATTTATTAGTAAAACTATTTTGGGAACTTTTTAAGAATAATTTAAAGCCAATGGTGATAAATCAATGTTAACAATTTGTATTAAAATTTACAATTGTTGTCAAATATGACTTATTAGTTGGTTGAACAAGAGGGCCATGATGGCCCTTGAATCGCTCACCTGATTTTTTATTTTTTTTTCACTTTAGCTATATAAGCCTCGCCCCCTGGCAGCCATAGTTTCCGACCAATCAACTTGGCTTGAAGGAATCTGATAGAGGGTCACCCTAGGAACATTTCTACAAAATTATTTGAAAATCGGCCAGATACTTTTGGAGGAGAAGATTTTTTAAGTTTTCACTATAGCCATATAATGCAAAATAGCCCTGCCTACTGGCGGCCATGTTTTTTGACCAATCAACATGGCTTGAAGGAATCTGAAAGTGGGTCATCCAAGGAACATTTCTACAAAATTATTTGAAAATCGGGCCGACACTTTTGGAGAAGAAGATTTTTTAAGTTTGCACTATAGCCATATAAGGCAAAATAGTCCCGACCCCCCCTGGCGGCCATGTTTTTCTACCAATCAACATGGCTTGAAGGAATCTGATAGAGGGTCACCCAAGGAACATTTCTACAAAATCATTTGAAAATCAGCCTGACACTTTCGGAGGAGAAGATTTTTTAAGTTTTCACTATAGCCATATAAGGCAAAATAGCCCCGCCCCCCTGACGGCCATGTTTTTTGACCAATCAACATGGCTTGAAGGAATCTGGTAGAGGGTCATCCAAGGAACATTTCTACAAAATTATTTGAAAATCTGCCAACCAGTTTGGGAGAAGAAGAATTTTGAAGTTTTTTTCGTTTCGTTGCAATGGAAACCAGAATTCTGCATGGATCCCTAAAATTTGAAGGAATTCTGGTGAGGTCATTAAGAGGATGCTTTCTGTGAAGTTTCATCCCAATTAACCCACTGGTTACTGAGGAGAAGATGTTGAAGTTTTCACTTTGGCCATATAAGGCAAAATAGCCCCCACCCCCTGGCGGCCATGTTTTTCGACCAATCAACATTGCTTGAAGGAATCTGATAGAGGGTCACCCAATGAACATTTCTACAAAATTATTTTGAAAATCGGCCCGACACTTATGGAGGAGAAGATTTTTTAAGTTTTCATTATAGCCATAAAAGGCAAAATAGCCCCGCCCCCTGGCGGCCATGTTTTTTGACCAATCAACATGGCTTGAAGGAATCTGATAGAGGATCACCCAAGGAACATTTCTACAAAATTATTTGAAAATCGGCCTGACACTTTTGCAGGAGAAGATTTTTTAAGTTTTCACTATAGCCATATAAGGCAAAATAGCCCCGCCCCCCTGATGGCCATGTTTTTTGACCAATCAACATGGCTTGAAGGAATCTGGTAGAGGGTCATCCAAGGAACATTTCTACAAAATTATTTGAAAATCTGCCAACCAGTTTGGGAGAAGAAGAATTTTGAAGTTTTTTTCGTTTCGTTGCCATGGAAACCAGAATTCTGCATGGATCCCTAAAATTTAAAGGAATTCTGGTGAGGTCATTAAGAGGATGCTTTCTGTGAAGTTTCATCCCAATTGACCCACTTGTTACTGAGGAGAAGATGTTGAAGTTTTCACTTTGGCCATATAAGGCAAAATAGCCCCCACCCCCTGGCGGCCATGTTTTTCGACCAATCAACATTGCTTGAAGGAATCTGATAGAGGGTCACCCAATGAACATTTCTACAAAATTATTTAAAAATCGGCCTGACACTTATGGAGGAGAAGATTTTTTAAGTTTTCATTATAGCCATAAAAGGCAAAATAGCCCCGCCCCCTGGCGGCCATGTTTTTTGACCAATCAACATGGCTTGAAGGAATCTGATAGAGGATCACCCAAGGAACATTTCTACAAAATTATTTGAAAATCGGCCTGACACTTTTGCAGGAGAAGATTTTTTAAGTTTGCACTATAGCCATATAAGGCAAAATAGCCCGCCCCCCCTGGCGGCCATGTTTTTCGACCAATCAACATGGCTTGAAGGAATCTGATAGAGGGTCACCCAAGGAACATTTCTACAAAATTATTTGAAAATCGGCCAACCAATTTGGGAGAAGAAGAATTTTGAAGTTTTTTCGGTTTCGTTACCATGGAAACCAGAATTTTGCATGGATCCCAAAAATTTGAAGGAATTCTGGTGAGGTCATTGGTAGGATGCTTTCTGTGAAGTTTCATCCAAATTGACCCACTGGTTACTGAGAGGAAGAAGTTTACGCACGACGCACGACGGACGCCGGACAAAAGGCGATCACAATAACTCACCTTGAGCAAAGCTCAGGTGAGCTAAAAATGCATCAGTTTTCGTGCATGAAAGTGTGTACAGTAAATTTGGCCCCATCACTGTTCTGTTTTTCGCGGCAAAGGGTAGGTAATTGCAAGTGATATATTTTAGTTCTTTTTTTTTCATATTATTTTAATATAAATGTTAAATGAATAACTTGTTATTAAAAAACAGCTGTTTGAGGTTACCCCTGATAACAGAAATAAACATTTGTCACTTGACCCGGAAATGGCAAGTTGACCCGAAACTGTCAAATTTACAGCTTGCAATTGCAGACACTAAAGAAACATTTTAATAAATTTGTATAATTGTTGAATTATATCATCGTGGGGAGGAAGTATTTGTTTAACATTTTATGTAGTTTTGTTTCTCTCTACTTTGTTTTTAAAGAGACAAGATTCGTTAATTTGGTTACTGGCCCGGAACTGTCGAGTTAACTGTATATATATATATATATATATATATATTGATTATTGCATTTTTACCATACCAGATATTTGGGCAGATAATCTGCCAACTTTTCCAGTTGGAATATATTCATTCCTTATAAGTGGTCAGATTATTCTTTATAAACACTTTATATTTGGGCAGATGACGTTTCAATAATACAGAATGAATCTGCCCAAAAGTATGAGGTCTTTGGTCTTATTTATATACAATAACAAAAGGTCTAAATATAACTTTTTTGTAATGTTTTCTGTTGGACATTTTGTCAGACATACATGTCAGAGTGCCTGACTGATTTCGCAGAGTTTAATATTATGCCCACAAACATTTTCACCATGTTTGATTAAGATTGGATGAAAACTTAACGAGCGGACATTGTTGTGTAGGCTGCCAGCCTGTCGCAGGTGTTCCCATAACAAGACCGGTCTATTAAGGCGTATAAAAAGTGTACTTAATATAAATAAAATTTTACAAAGTATTGCACTAACCTTTGTAACCATAACTATCACCATGAAGCCATCTGGATCCACATCTTTCTTAATCCACTCCAGTGCCTCTTGTTTTGGGGTTACCCTTCTCCTTTTCATCTTGAACTTTTAAGCACTCTGAGAGACAGAAAACATTGATCTAAGTTCAACCTTAGACCAAAAAGAGCAAATGCTATTGAAAAAGACATACCTTACTCCTAGAATGAAACATCCAAGTTTTTCAACCAATTTTCTTAGTCCATAAAGAGCAATATTTGCAGTCTTTGAAAAATATTAACCCCAAAATGCGTCTTTAGATTAACGCGGAAATATTTAAAAATAAAAGTACTGGCAACAGAAAGTAGTAAATAGTATGTATAACTAGACATGCGTTCATAGGACACGGATGCCCCAACATTCATTGCATAAACACATGCATCAGCCATTTATAAAATTGGTTTCCGGATGTGCTGTTGAATATTTGGTTAAGCACACATGTTAATGTGGTATGCTGAGTACTTTATGATACGGACCTTACATAGGTCATACAGGATAAACGCATAATAATTCCACTCAGCGGTGCACAAGACAAAGTGAAAAATTAATTGTCACGCTTTCTTCCAATCAGAATCACAGTAATATAATCTTTTAAAGAGTTGAAAATACCCATAATACTTTATCAAGCAATCAGATAGGCCATTCTAGTCTAGTGACATGAAACCAAGCTTAATGCGGCTGCGTCTAAAGCCCCTAACCCTAATATCAGTAAATTATAAACCTTTCTAAAAGGTTTGCCTGACTCAAAATTTACTGACCATGACTGCATGAGACAAGTTGAATTTTTGAGTTACCAATATTACTATTGCTCTTTACGATAACTTGGTTATCTCCCTTTGATATCTCTTCAATTGCGCATGCGCATTCATGGGATTTCACTTCCGGGGAATACTTTCGAACAGTCATTCAAGCGGAAAAAAAAACATTGCTAACACTGGAGAATTTGATAAAACAAAGTTATTAAACCTAGGAAGTAAATGCCGAAATATTGTTGTATATATATGTAAAGGAATCCACCGTGGTAAAGTTGTTGACAGCAAAAACAATTTTGTTACATCGATTTTCTCAAAATAAACTGAAATGCACTTGGATTCAGCATTGTAAGGCTCACAAACGTAGCATTTCATTGGTTTTGGAGGTCCAACCATGCAGTATACCCCTTCCCGGTCTATCTCTTTTCCCTACTGAGAGTGAATAAGGAATTTCCAACATGGGAATGTTCACTGATGATGATTTATTGTTTTGTTTATCATCAATATTGCGAAATTAACAGACGAGCAAAATGTATATTTACTGAATGATATATGTGGATGGTGTATGAGACTCCGAGGCACGACTTATTGTTCTGAAATTAAGATAATAAGAAAGTGTATTAGTGCAAATGAAAATTAAACTGGCTCAGGAGAAGCTGCTCATTATGAACAATTTTTTCTTCTGCAACAATGTTTTCAAAAGTGATCTGCTGCTGATGTGTCAGCTGGGGGAAAAGGGTTTAGTTATAATTTCAAAAGTGTAGTCTATTAATTTTTGTCAGTGGCCCATTTTTAACCCTTTCCTACTTGCAAACACATTTTGATGGGTCATTGAATGATTGATGCGTCTGCAACATACAATTATTGTTAACATAATGGCACCTGTTCATAATGAGCAATTTCACCTTTAACAACAATGTTATTTAATTCAATAATTCTCCTATCATTTTTAAATAGTGATATTCATGTTGCTGTTTTCAAGCTCCACTTCTGCAGATATGAGCCATCCCGTGAGAAAACCAACATTGTGGCATCTGCGTAATGTGTTGACCAGATTAGCTTGCGCTGTCTGTCCGCAGACTGATCTGGGTCGACACTAGTGTTGGGCCATCGGTTCCATTTTTACAATCGATTATCAGTTACAATCGCTTTGCCTCAATCAATTATTATTTATGTTTGATAACAAATATACCGGCTTAATGTCTTGTCTTTACTAGGTTGTATTATTTTATTGCTAGCCCACCACACATGAGTTTTCAAACATGACTGCGAGAGTAATCTCCCTTGTGGAAGCGAGTCGACACATTCCACCTCGGGGGGGGGGGGGGAAATAGAGTAATGATTCCCGAAAAAGAAAATCAACAGGAGGCGAAACGTGTCCAAGTAAACCTGCGTGGCATGATTAGGCTGATCCGTGTCGACTCTTTACGCAGAGACCACAATGTTTGTTTTCGCGCGAGACGGCTCATATGTTGAATGTATTTAACTCTTTCCCAACGACAGACGCATTTAACGAGATTTTAGAAATTTTTGTCTAGATGTTTTCAAAGTCGTCTGCTGCAGAATTGTACATGTATGTTTTACATGGTTAATAGTGTATAGAGCTATGTTTTAACCCATATGCAGCTGATGACTTGGGAAATGTGTAGGCCAAACTTTGGAAAGTCTTTTAAAAAAAATGATACAGTTTGTACTTTGTGACAAAATGAGAAATTGATCTGAAGAGAATTTTATCCTTTTGCCACAATGTTTCTAAATATCTTCTGTATGTTGGCATTTGTAAATTAATTTGACTATTGCACATTAAAGATATAATAAAGTTCAATTTTTATTTTCACATTTATGCCCTTTAACTCATACCCACTTGCAGATGTATTTTGACACATCTGCAGCAGACAGGATTTGAAAATATTGAGGCAAAAGGAGAATATACTTTTTACCCTTCCCACGTAGTTACCTAATACAACTGTAGATCATCAATAGCTTGTTAATTAGGCAATCAGTCTTGCAAGCGTGAAATTGATGTATATATACAAGCGGATTATACAATCGCCAACAGAGTAACACAGTATGAATTGAATAGAAAAATACAGTTAGTTAGAGATTTCAATTAGCTTCCATAAACTATAATTTAAAGTACTGTACGATGTTAGTTGTTGAAAATATTGGTAAGAAAGTAATACAAGGGTATGAAATTTTAACATTTCCAGACCGTGTATACATGTATACTGATAAGGTAGGGTTGATACTATGTGCCTTATGAAGAGAAAAATATGCAGCAGTTGACTTTCGAAAACATTGTGACAAGCAGAGGACTTTCGAAAACATTGTGACAAAAGCAGAAATTTCTTATGATGAGCAATTTTTGAATGAAGCAATGTTTTCAATTTCTTTCAATTATAAATAATTTTTAGAGATATCAATTGATTTTGTCTACATATTTTTAAAGTCATCTGCTGCAGACTATAAAGCCACATGTAACTCTGACTGGATGCCGTAACCTTCTTGCCCCTGGTGACAATATTTCTAAACAAATTGGATGAATTTTGGTAAAAATGTCGACCAAGAAACATTAATTTTGTTTTAAAATGTTTTCACATCAAGCCAGTACTTTTGGACAGTATTTTTGATGAGGCAGCAACCCAAGTTCCTCATAGCATTCAATTATTTTAACAATTTTGAAAGCAGCCCCACCTAAGGAAATTATTTTGAAATCTGTCCATTGGTGAGAGAAGTTGTTACTAGGAAATTGTTAACAGACCATCGTGGGATGGCTATGAAAACTTGTTGAAATCGACTTAAAGTTTAAACATAAATCCATCAATCATTTAGCCACAATGTTTTAAATTAAACTTTAAAAAATAAGTTAAGTTGTATTTCTAGTCAATTCATTGTTGTTTTCCCACGCCTCGCTGATTCCTTTGTCTATGTCCGCAATTTTGTCAAAAGGTAGTCCCCGTAAGGAAAATATTGAGTAACGTCCCTTGGCAATCAAGGTACGTTACCTAGTTATCGTATAAAGAGCAATAGTTTTGCACCAAAAACAGACAGTTCCAAGTTAATGAATAATAAATTACTCAAGTGATGCCGAGTATTAACAAAGTATCGCGAGAAAGGATAGTGTTGGAAGGATGGCGAATACTAAATAGGGTTCCATCAGATGAGCGACAAGAGGGAATAAATGCAGATGGCTTCAATTCAAGGAATAATGCAACATTCCTCAAGGTCTCTGTTGAACATGTCTCTAGGGGACAGGAAAGAACAGTCTGGTCAACAGCTGGTCAGGGCCGCGGATCAATCTCAAGATATGCAAGTGTTTGATGGTGAAGAAAGAAGAATGGAGGAGTTAGACAATAATGAGGAACCTGAAAAAACTATGGTTTACAGACATTTCTCACCCTCCCCTAGTCATTTCTCACCCAGGACGTTTCTCCCCCAATATTAAAGTATAAGTAAAAAGGTCACTGCTAATGGGTGTTTATGGATTATAGAAAAAAAGTGTCATGTTATGGATTAACATCTCAATGTTGTTTAAAGATTAAATTAATTTCTGAATATGACAATAGTAATCTAAGGAAAATTTAGTTGTGAAACAAATGAAAATTATGAATTGTCCTGTTTAACTGAAACTTATTGATCATATTTTTATGTAATTTATAGTATTAGTATTTTTTAATACAATTTACCATTCTAAAATGAAAATCATGTATAATAGTTTATTAACATTTAAACAATTTAATTTATTCAATTAAAAATTGATGTCTCAATACATGTGGGAAATCTGATGCATTTAAACAAACTGTTAGTCATCCATATATGTGTTTTCACACATTTGTTTTGAGTAACTGACTTTCATGAAAAAAAAAAAATTATAAATTTATGTATCATTTAATGTTTGACAAGTATATTCAGTATGGTGAGAATAATATGTCAAGTCTTTGTGTATATCCTTGAGCAACCATAATTCGTGAGTGTAAGGCTTCAAAGACAAAACATGCAGAAGGCTTAGTGAATGATACGAAATTTCATGTCTTATCTTAAAGATTTATTTATATCCTCAAAGTTTCGAGCATAAAATCCATTGAAAACTAATAATTCACACAAAATAAAATTTTGAACGCATGTGTAACACACATGCATTCAACTAGTACGAAGCCGAAATTGTTATCTTATTTATGTGACGTCATTTATTTGGGAACTTTGCAGTTTCAAAAAAGGCAACACACAAAAAAAAAATTTTAGGTTGTAACATATATTGAAATTTGAAAAACTAAAAAACTGAAGCAATTAAACATTTTATATATTTTAAACAAATTAATTTGAAATTATCCTTGATTTAAATATGAACTTTTTTTTTTTTAAATGTATACTCAACTTTGAATTTTCTTTAAGCTTATTTTCCTTTCTTATTTGTTATCCTACTGTGTCAACCTGAAGGGTCCCCATGGATATTTGGTACCCTGTAAGCTTCCTATATTTATATCATCACAATGATCAATACAGATTTCAAAATTGCCATATTTCTAATCTAAAGGATTATTAGTTAAAATGTTCTAGTTATTTTACATCTTTATGCATAAGCACCTTTAGGAATGTAAAATGCAACGAAAAATTGCATTGACCTAACTAGGTCAAACAAATCAAATGACCCTGGCCGCCAAAACACTTTTCACACAAAATTTTCATGTCCGTTTTTCCCTTTTGGGGGGTTTAAACTGTTCTTTAATTTTGGTATATGAAAAATAAGGGTATTTTGGCTATTTCACCCATGACAACAAGTAACACTAGTATTGTTTAAGATGTATTTTATTGTTGAAATATTTCAGCAAATACTTTGGCTATTGGGAAATAATTTTACAGTTCCAAATCGGGTGCAAGGACAAAGTCACGTGATATAAGCCTGAAAATAGTGACGTCACGAAAAAGGGATGCTCATGAAAATGGAATGTCCAACGATATGTGTTCATAGTCTGTCGTGAAAATGGACACCTGATATTAGTGAATTCATACTTGTCCCAGGCGTCAAACAGGCGACCATGTACCTGCCGGTACCGTTGTCTGTGGATTCTTGTAATCAGGTGATCCGTGATATAACTGAGAAATTGTTAAAAACGGCGTTAAACCCTAATCAATCAATCAATACCTTGCTTCAGTCACAAGAACCGTTTTCATCGGTTGTTGAGATTTATTGAAAATGTTGTGAAAAAAGAAACACTTGCCCACGTTGTGAGAAAAAAGTGTCTTTTCACTTAAATTGATGTTTTATAGTGTGTATAAATGTTGTCTCTTTACCAAGTGATATACATGTTTTACAAAGATGTTTTATAGTTTGCCGATGTTTTCGTCGGTTGTTTAGAGTTTTTGAAAACGTTGTGAAAAAAGAAAAACTTGCCAACGCGGGGCTTTTTTCCTTTAATCGTAACGTTTTCAAACCTGTTGTTCTGCAGATAATTCAGAAAGGGTCGAAGTAAATCGTAACGTTTTAATGTTTTACAAATATGTTTTATTGTTGGCCGATGCTTTCAAAAATCTAAGAAAAAAGCGATTACATAACAACGATTAGGGTAACAACACCTGCTTAATTATTTTCTTTATTAAACACCTTTTTTTTTTATTGACTGTTAATGTTTGAAGTGTGCTTGATTGAAGGCACACTCACAATTTTAACAATGATTAAGTGTTAATGTATTACAAAATGTACAGAATGTATTTCTAGACACTTATTAATATATTGATATAAATGTGCAGTATAAAGATTTAAAAATCATTATTTATGTTAATTATTCATGAAATAATGTTGTTTTTTATTCTAAATGCGCAACTCATCTTCTCTCTTTTATTTCAAATATTTATTATATATGAATTCAAATTATATTGTAATTTTGTAATTATGTATATCATAATGTTTTAGTGTTTCGCATGCCCTTATATATGATGGAATCATGTACTCTATGCAAACTGCTGCAAACACACCACTTTACTTCAAATAAACTATTTAATTACATTTATTGATGGGTACGGCAAAATAAACACAAACATACTTTCATAATAGATTAAACAATTTATTTTCAAAGCTGCAACAAACATGACAAAGTTTAATAATGGATGTGACAATATAAGGAACGACTTATAACACATATAAAATTCATAATTGGTACGACAATTTATTTTTAAAGTTGCAACAAACAAATTCATTAATTATGCCGTCATTTTATTCATTTAATTTAATTGCACAATTAATTGCACAACTCTAAATAAATATATCAAATATCACTTCAATTAACTACAAACAAGACAAAAATAAATATTACAAATATCACTTCTTAAATGGGAGAGGAAACTGTTAATTGTGATATAAATTAAAACAATTATATATACGCTCTACATTTTCCTTTTCGACGTTTCCACTCGTATTTTGTTCTGTTTTATCAATTCGACGTTATCGACATTCGACGTTTCCACAATCACCCCGTATGAATAGGTCCTTCTGCATTTTAGCAAGTTAATACTAAAGCAATGATAACCTAGTCCTCAAAATTTAGCCGCCGAAACGCACCAGAAGGAATCCGATACGACGTTCTCGATCACCGAGATGAAGACGGCTACCTAAGGAAGAAACAGGATTAGGACATATATCAAACACATGAAACACAAAAAATACAATTTGCTCAGGAGACAAGGGACTATTAATGTATGTAAGTCATGGATTTGAATCTTCCAGTAATGCAAAGGATTCTGTTCGACACCATATGCCGTCAATCCTGAGAGGAGAAGCCGTATTTATACTACATTTAGTACCTGAATGTAAGTTAGATAAACTGGTAGTGGGACGAAACCACCAACACCCTCCTGTCGTAAGTCTGTCCCAACAATCACTACAAACTCATCAAAAGTAAAAGAGCATGCACATAAAGCTATAGTAAGACCCAAAATAAGATTATTCCTCATTAATTTGGGATCCAAATACTAAGTGTCACACTAACCAAATTGCAAAAATACGTAGAAAAACCACACTAACCTTTAGTCAAAATATTCCGCGCGCCATTAAGCGTGACGTCACGGGTACATATCCTGCCTCCTCAGCTATTTACATAGAGCGATCAAGATGGTAGATAAAGGGAAACAACCCAAACTTCTAATTTTCTGCCCACGTCACGCCCGGGCATTTTAGGCAGAATTTTTTTTCAAATATTTTTTGGTTATCGTGTACTGTCGTTCGAAAAAAGGCACCGTTTATTCGGGCTGATAGAGATATGCCTATTCGTTCGGGCATCTGCCCACAACGTGAGTACAGAACTTGTCTTTCTGCCAGAAATTACGGTGATACAGAACTATATATATGTATATGTTTATATATATATAGTGTCCCTGCCTCCATATATATAGGGGAGACCGAGGATAGTTGTTACATTTTTCACGTTTTGGGGTATATCTTCTGAATAATTTGCCGATTTAGATAGTCCATATCATTATGTAAAGCTCATTGTTTGAATTTTATAAAAATGTATAGCAACGTATACATAACAAATATTTCTACTCGAACCAGCTAGATATAAGGGGTAATTAAGTTGTTACAATTTATATTTGACAATAGAACATCATTTCACACATAAGACTTTTATTAAAGGCAACAGTTCTAACCGTGATTTGAAACAATAACACATAGAGGTCTACTAATTAAATCATCTAAGTGCTTTTTGTTTATTGGTGGTTTTCTAAAATAAATATATATTCATGTATTTTTCTCTTGACCGTTACATATAATCTAAACATGATAAACTGTATTTTCAAAAATCTTATTTTACTTTCGAAGTTCTTTAAAATCCTGTATTACAACTTAAATGTGTTGTCCAATGAGCCTGACATTGGACGATATCACGGTTAATGATTTTAATCAGTAACCAAAATGTAAACACTAATCATTAATCAAAGTTTCGCAGGAGGTAGACCTATCTTACAGCAGATATCCGCGTCCCCATCAGATTCAAATTGTGACAGATGTACACATTGTTTTTGAGGACATTAGTGCACTCCTCAAGTGGCCAACCCTTACACCCCTGACACTGGATCCTCGCCTCTCGTGCACGAATATTGGAGTAGGTTCGACGCATACTGAGCAAAAGCATTCTTCGTCACCTAACGACACCACTTCTGCGTCGGCTTTACTACGTTTCTTATTATTCTTTTCAGTTCTTTTTTCTGCTGTATTTTGTTACTGAGTGACCTTTTAGCTGCTTTTTAGAATGTATTCCAGTTTTTGAATTATTTTGTTTCAGCCTAAATTCCTCTTCAATCGCATTCTTCTCTGATGTGTCAGTAAGAACTGCACTTTTTCGTTTCTTTCGTCCTCCTGTATTATTTCTTGTGGGTGCTTTTGGGAATGGGCGTATTCTTTCTGGAGAGATCATCGGAGCAGGCGTGTTGTCAAGCGGGTCTGTTATTTCACCCACAAGCATTGTGCATAGCGATTCACTGGCTGCAACTTCTATTCCCTCTTCGGCAAGACCTACAGCTACGACGTGTAGCAAGCAATGTCCGTCCCACAGTTGCATCCTCCCGACTTATGTCTCGCAATTGGGCTCTTTTATCATGGCGAAAGGGTGTCCATTATATCATCCGGAGGTCTGTTGTTCAGTTTCAATGCCATCATAATAAGGTGTAGCTTCTGATTGAGACTCCTCTGTCTGCGGAGTACTAGTAGAATCAACAGGTTCGGTAGTGTCACTCCGAATTCAAGAGCGCATTCATATACTAGGACTCTAACATCCTTCGGTGATAACCCGAAATAAATGTTTGCTGACCTTATGATATAGTCTTGTAAAACATTCTCCTGGTCCGTTGAAAATACTCGTTGAGGTGATCGATATCCTGTTTGTAAATAACGTGAACCCATAACTTGTGCTTGCATTACGTATCGGCAGAGAGTCATAGGGTTCATACCAATTGCCAAGGCCGGGGATCGGGTACCGCGCCGGGATCGGATAGAGCGTCCTAAAAATATGATCTCGTTCACTCCATGTTGGACCAAGTCGTGCGCAGTTTCCCCTCTATTTGTTTTCCGTATGTAGTTTCTTACCATTCTGGAATAAAGGGGAACATTGTGAAGAGCTAATAGCATTTAAATAATGTAGATTCACATTGAAAATACTTATGATATTGTAAGAGCATTGTTTTTGGTTAACATTTACTAGTTAATCAAGCGAACGTGGCGCAAGTTGTTACACTGTAACATTATGCCGCCCTGCTCAGTGTATCAACTTGCCCCGACAATACTACAAGTAACACAATCCGAGAGAGACAATTCTTGTTTGTTGCTGCGTCATCGATGAAGACATACATTTAAACGCAAGTCATTACTTAGTCAAAATGTATTAATAAATCATCAGATACGTTAAATAAGTGAACAAAGCGGCGTTAAACTCCAAACAAACAAAAAATAAGTGAACGTGAAACGAAAACGTTTTTAAGAAATCAAAATTTACTTACGTAGCTCAAAATTTAACCTTTTCATCTAGAAACAATGGTTTGCGTTAAAGATGGTGGCTGTCAACGTCAACGTATACACGTCATATCTAATGTCATAAACGACATCATCAACAAATAATTTACATACAAAGTTAAAACCTTTTGTGAACAGGGAAAAATGCCCATTTGTTCTAAACAGTGGTAAACTGCGCAGAGGAATTTAACCTTATTTGTATATTCAATCACGAAAACTTATTAGTATGTTCATAAATTAACTCATGGGATAATTTGGTCCGAGTGGTTACGATACGTCTGTGATGCGAAATATTAAGTAGCGAAGTATCTTGTTTACGAAACCTACAAAGATCGAGTCAGCCAATCGGGTATTGTATTTCGTAATGTAAAGTTCTGAAAAGACATAAATTATCAGAAAGCCCAAAGTTTCACGTCTACTGTAATTTCATATGCTTTAAACTACCAAATAAGAGATCTTACGGCAACTTTTTTGGTAGCAATAAATGGTGGTAAGTAGAAAACTCTAGTGCAGAAAGATTACCTCCCATTGCTAAAAAGCCGCCATTTGTAATAAATGTTCTTTGTGCAGATTGAGAATTACACAACTTTTATTCCATATTTCTCTGAAGACTCGAGAGAGTCTATAGATGCATACCTACCTACATGTACAGTCTCGTCCGAACAGTCACCTCCCGCTACGTGTAACATTATCCGGACTGTAATGTATGTCCTTCAGTTAGAAGTGTAACCCTAAATCCTTTCCCTTCCCACCTGTAGACACATTTTGACGCATCTGCTGCAGACGAATTTTAAAAACATCCTGACAAAATGAGAAATTGCTCAAAACGAGCAATTTCTACTTTTGCCACAATGTTTTTAACTAATTGTTTTTCAGTAATTATACCTACAATGATAGAGTTTTTCCATTTTTGTTTGTAGACTTTTTCAAATGCTGTAGATGTGCGGTATGAGGGAAATAATTTAAACCATAATATAAACGCATGTACGTACTACTTACTATACGTGTCAGTGCATGATATACGGTAACAGTTGGCATCGCTGAACAGCGAAGGTTCAGACCATCTTGTCCACCTGCTCAATACCATATCATGATCTACACAAGTTGAAAGGATTGTTTGTTTGTTTGGAGTTTAACGCCGCTTTCAACAGCTTTGGTCATATCACGGCGGTCAGTGCACCTACCCATGTTTTCCTGGCTTTCCCACACCAGTACTTACACAACATTCTTTCGAAGCCACTGACTACTTTCTCACATAGATCAGAGGTGAGAGGCAATGGAAAACATCGCCCGAAAGAATGTCGCCGCAACCGGGTATCGAACCCGTGACCTCCAGATCACGAGTCAGATACGCTACCAATTGAGCTACCCGGCCGGGTCCTTGAAAGGATTGACTAACAAGCTTGTGTAAAAACTCTGTGAACGGTATAGATCTGGATATATACTGTTCACAAGACCACTTTTTATCTTACATGCCCTCTGTTCCAGCTCACATGACACCAAATACATTCCTTCTGTGTTACCATGTTAATCAACCAGTTTCAACCCTCAATAATCAATGTTCGTATTTTATAAGCGTATCTCGGGTAAAATACCATTTATCATTGAAAAGAGTTACCTATCAGCTTATACAATAATCCAAAGAAAATGGGGGTCATGTATTATGCAGAAAGAATTCATCCCGCAAAGGTTACCGTGATTTTGAACGAAATCGGGCTGGGCCGAATCTGGTATTTCACTTTCAAACAAGGTCAAAATACTCGAAATTGTCAAGTCAATCATTTCCGGGGCATCATTTACAATGATTTAAGCTCAATGTCATAGGTTGAATGCATTATGGTGAAGTATACACTCATTTCTACGCAAACAAAGTTTAACTCTTTCCCTCATATAGACGCTTTCTGACGCCTCTGAAGCAGATGGCTTTTCGAAAACATAGTAACAAAATAAGAAATTGCACAAAACGTGCAATTTCCTCTTCTGTCACAATGTTTTCCACTTTTAGTCATAGGTTATCCATTCAATTATATAGACTTTCCATTATTTTTACAAAATATGTTTAAAGTCGTATGCTGCAGAATTGTCGTATGAGGGAAAGGGTTATTAGGACTATTTGGCTTTTAGATCAGCATGACCGCGGACGTAATTTTCCCTCCAGTGATTTGTCTAGTAAGATAAAAAAAAAAAAAGCTACACCCGGATGCTAAATTGTGTAGAGCTGATCGACTTCTGATCAACCAATCACTTGTACTGGTAATAACCCCTTTCAAGTGACATTATGTACGATCTGCAACCACCAATACATCTATATGAAGTCGAGATGGTGTTCAGAAACGGAGAGCTGATGTAGAAAGACAGATGTGAAGTAATTAAATGCCGATATCGTAAAACGCCTGTCTAGATTCCAGTCTCAAAATGATGCGTCGTTTCGAAAATCAGCTACTATAGCAATTGGTTCTAACGAGCCCCTTGCTAATCAAAGCGCTGAAAGCGCTTATGGTATAGGGGGCATATGTAAATTGAAAACATATGGCATAGATCATATGAACAAACATTGTTGAAACAATGAAACAATGACCTTTAAAGAAACCAAACCAAACATGTATGAAGCAACACATATTGCCTGCCAATAACATATACCTCATTTGTCAAAGTTTTACCCTTTTCTTGTATAAACAAAATATCGAAGGACAAAAGATTGACAAAAAAAACCCGAGCAGCTACCCTTAATTAAAATATTTCTAGTTCAGAAATCACTAAAGATCCACAATGTATATTGTATAAACAAAATATCGAAGGACAAAAGATTGACAAAAAAAACCCGAGCAGCTACCCTTAATTAAAATATTTCTAGTTCAGAAATCACTAAAGATCCACAATGTATATTGTAATCATGCTGATAAATGAAAGACAATCGAAAGCATGATAGAGTTATGTTTCTTTTGCACTGCACAATTGCAGCTCTGAGTTTCCTATACACCAAGTCTTAAATTGATATATTGGACATATATTGAGACAATAACCGAAGAAATAAAAAAATTGAGTTTACACCTAAAAAACAGATTAGATTTGACGAAGTACAAATCTTGGGGAAGCACTCATTAACGAAAAAGGGAATTTCACGGAACGCATGTGTTGCATATAATAAGGGAGAACATTGAAAGACAAAAATATACACACTCCAAACGCAGCATGCTTAATTTATGGTAATGGTGCACTGCAAATCTGTAGGTCATAAGTTACATACAAACCAAGTTTGAAATTGATACAATGAAAGTTAATTGAGACAATCGCTGAACTAAATAAGGAAAAATGGAGATAACTGAAAAAACAGACCAGAGTTATGTACCTAGTACTTTGCCGTTCTCCTGATCACACGGGTATAATTGTGACCACTTTGAAATAAATCTGCCATACAGAAACAACGTGTTAACCAATACATGCAATCCATGACGGACGGACGCCGGATTATACCTCCAAGCTTTACAGACGGAGACAACTCAAGTATTGATTACAGAAGACTGGTTCGATGCGTCAAAACACGTCAGCTTAGATTATGGTATTTGTAAAGTATTTGCAATTTAATTGTATCTCCGAAACGGGACCGGACCGTCAAGGTTAATTTTCAAAAACCTATTTAGACTACATTTCTAGTTTATTTGTCAACAGATACATCTAGGACTATATTACACGTTGATGAACGTTGAGTCTTAAATTAACGCAAATGCATATACATTATAATTTTAGTCCCAAAATCGCTAGAAGCTTCTCAATAATAAAATAAATAATGACCTTGCGGTTATAACTCGGATGTGTTGACAAATTCGGCCAAATTTCTTTCTGACGTTTGACAAAAGTCAATGCGACATGCGTCATTCGTCTTTCACCAATGGCTAAGTCTATGTGGAAACGCAGCCAGTTGCTTGGGAAGATTGTTGTGAGGAGTACTGGTTTGAGAAAACCAGGAAATACATTTGTAGGTGAACTGGCCGCCGTGATATGACTGAAGAAATGTTAAAAACGGCGTTAAATCCCAATCAATCAATGTTGAAATTAACTTATCTATAATTTGTAGATTTAATTTCTATTTCCTAGTAGAGTCTGCATACAGCGACACATGAGAATATTCAACACAAAACGCGACCTGTTTTACCAACAATTCCCCAGTAGCGGTGAGACCGTTTGTAACATTATTTCATGGCATGTATACACAGTAGGACCTCTCTCTTTGGACGAATTATGTTGTAACAAGTTTGTTTACAGTATTCCTTAACCTTGACCACATAGCCTAAATATACAGCAAACAACATTGAACTAAGGCATAACTATTGACCTGAATTAATAAAAGTATGATTTTGAATAGTGATGAAAACATTGTGGAAAAAGACAAACTTGTTGATTATCATTCATCTGTTAAGGTTAGTCAAATGTGTCTAAAAGGAGCAAAGGTTAAAATAATAACTGTAGACAAATGTTTTCGTTATCTAGGTTATAGAAACAAATTGATTCATGTTTCAAAGCAGTGTTTGAAAAGGAGGGATTGCTCATTGTCAGCAATTGCTCCGTTTGCAAATATACTTTCAACATTTGTTTGTAACTAAGTAGCTATAACGGGAACGGTTCAACCCTTTCCCGCTTACAGTCGCTTTTTGACGCATGTGCAGCAGACGGCTGCAGAATTGTTTATCATGACCCATTTCCTCTTTTTCCACAAAGGTTTCAACTATATATTTTTCCCCTTGATGTAAGGCAAAATTGCTCGTAATCATTCATCTTTAGCATGTTATTCAAAATGTGTCCGGAAGGGAGAAAGAGGGAAAGAACGTCCATAGTAAAACGTTTAAATATGAAAAGAATTAATTTGAAACGTGTTTGAAAGCATTGTGTGAAAAGGAGGAATTGCTCATTGTCAGCAATAGCTCCATTTTCAACAATATTTTTTAAATATTCGAACTGTTATAGTATCACGGAAAGGGTTCCGCTTCCATGGGAAGGATGTAACCATTTTCCGCCTACAGACGCTTACCGACGCATGTGCAGCAGACGACAATCGAAAACATCGTGACAAAAGGGGAAATTGCTTTTCGTAGGCAATTTCTACTTTTGCCACAATGGTTTCAACTCCTTTCAATAATTGTATTTACAGTGCTTTGCACATTTCTCTATAAGTCGACTGTTGTAAACTAATGGGGTCACAGAACGGTCGACGTTACCTCACACTACTGACATTGAGGTCAACCATAGTTCAGAGTGAGTTTCATTCATAGAAACTATTTTGTCTCATAAATTTATGCAAGCGGAGGGTTTTGTGATTCGGTCGAACCAATGAAATCGTTGAAAAGGCAGATTATAACCAATCAAAACTCGATTTTGGTGTAGGTATACACATGTGGACTGCGGTTGCAGCTTTAATCCGACTTTTCGAAAGCAGCTTCGCTATGAGATAGTGGCGAAACGCCCCTATCCCAAAAACGTTTACGACAACACCACTATGACGTCATTGAGCTCCTGATGGGAAGGTTTTAATCCTTTCCTATATACGGACGCTTTCTGACGTCTCTGTTGCAGACGGCTTCTGAAATTATTGTGGCAAAAGAAGAAATTGCTCATGATGAGCATTTTTTTCTTTTTGCCATAATGTTTTCGATTGTATTAAAGAATAACACTTTCATTTATAGAGAGTTTACGAATGTTTGTCGATGTGTTTTCAAAGTCGTCTGCTGTAGTTCGTGCGTATGTGGAAAAGGGTAAACACTACACCACTAGGACGGTTTATTGCGTTTAAGTGATGATATGTTTGTTTGTTTCGTTGAATGAAATCTAAAAAATAAAAGAAACAAATATGATAATAATTATAATATCTTTTAACTCTTTCCCACATACAACAAATCTGCAGCAGACGACTTTGAAAACATAGTGACAAAAACTGAATTGTTAAATAAAGTTGAAAACATTGTGTCCAAAGTAGAAATTGCTCATCATGAGCAATTTCACCTTTGGCCACAATGTTTTCAAAAGTCGTCTGCTGCTATTGCGTCAAAATGCGTCTGCAGGTGGGAAAGGGTTACTATAATACTGTACAAAAATAACACATTGCATAATGAAAACGAACTGAAATAGCGACACGATCCATTGAGTTGTTCACGCATATACCAGGCCGTAAACCACTGGGCTAACCGTTCTTCCATTATGGTTAAACAATGCAGGCATTATGGTAGTTCAAGAGAATATAAATAGATATTGCATTTATTGTGATATTTGTATCGGAAATGAGTTACATTTTGTTTGTTCCTGTCCTGTATATGAAGATTTTCATATAAAATGAATAGTCTAAGGTTTACAAATAATGGCTGTTTGATAAGAAAAGAAAATAGACTAAGGTTTACAAATGATGGCTGTTTAATCAAATTTATTCAATATATGTCATGTTCGAATGAAACCGTTATAATACCATGCTTTTAAGAAACAGTCTGCATGTATGCATGACCCTGCGTAAAAAATGGCATGTTGACATTACTGATAAAATCAGAGACATATAAACACATATGTCTCTGAAAAAATGAATTATTATGAAATATGTGTATACTAACTACACGGACTACAAGATATCACACATGTAATATTGTTTTTTATATTGTGATGATATTTACTTGTGCATGTGCCGGTGGCCTTATAAAACAATACACTATTGAATTGAATTAAATTGAATCCACTTACGTCTCATTTTAATTTGCATGCATAAACATTAACATCAGCGCCAAGACTATTCCATCAATTGTATATAATCCATGCTCCGATTGGTGAAACAGGCGTCACCCGTGTATATGCGTTTCTATCCGGAAAAAGTCAGGAAACATATGATGAACTTTTCAGATCCATTTTGTCAAAGCGTGAAGAGCTTTGTTTTACTCCTGGTCCAACTACTGTGATAACATACTTTGAACATGCTGTCATTCTGTCAGTTGGAAGTGTATTTGGTGAACAAGCGAGATGTCATGGGTGCTTCTACAACTTAGCTCAAAGCATATGGAGAAAGGTGCAGCAGTTAGACATTGTTTAGTTGTATAGAACAAATGATGATATCAAACTGTTTTGTGGTATGTTAGATGGTTTGGCCTTTCTACCAACTGATGATGTGATTGCCGAGATGGACTTCCTCAAGACAATCATCTCTCCAGGTCTAGATGATCTTGTTAACTATTTTGACAGTGTCTACGTGTCGGGAACTTATCGTCGTATCCAGCCACCTCCAGTTCAAGCAGGTGGAATATTACCGCCCATGAGAATGCGTAGAATTCCCCCGCTAGTTCCACCTCATATTTGGGATGTTCATGCCGCGACAATGAACAACGAAGCCAGGACAAACAATGTTAGTGAGAGCTGGAATTTCAGCTTCAAACGTTTGATAGGTCATGGCAATCCGTCTTTGTGAACAGCCATACAAACAATAGGAAAAGATCAAGCTTTCGTTGCTACATTTATTGAACACAAATTTCAATGGTGATGGACCACACAAACGTGTTAAGCGAGTTACAAAAGTGTTGCAGGAAAGATTAAGAATAGTATGTGTGGACTATATTAATGGCAGAAAGACTATTGAGGAGCCTCTTCGTGGTGTTGGGTAATGCATAAGACGGAAGCTCCGTGATTAGACAAATATAGAAAAACAATAAAGTTGAGAAAAAAATGCTGGGAAATAAGAAATTATTCATATTGAACAATTTCTCGATTTTTCAACAATTTTTTTCAAATACATGTGAAATGTGATATTTATGATATTTTAAAGACTGCTCCTCAGTCGTAGTGCTACTTTAAACGAGAATGAAAAACGTCCATATTAAGATTTAATACTTTTATATTACAATCATCCTCGGTACCCAGGATATTCATAAAATATATGATACCCTGGGCAAATTGGCTAGCAAAATTTCGTAAAGCATGCGCCACGATTTCCTCCGTAACAACACTGTAATTTTAGTATCGCAAAAGGTTTATGTCATGCGGCCAATCAAAAGGCTGCATTTCACCTGATAAATTATTCATGAGTACGAGATTTGTACAGCCAATTTGCCCAGGGTATCATATATTTTATGAATAGCCTGGGTACCGAGGATGATTACAATGTGCTACGACAGATAATATGTTTTGCCTGAAAATTAAAAATACATAAATTTATTTCTTCTTATCTTTTCCAATAACGTCCTATTTGAACACTGCTGGAAAAAGAATTATTGGCTGGTTTCAACTCTACATTCAACAGTATTTCACTTATAACACGGCTGCCATTTCACATGATTACCCCGCAGCGTTGTCTCTTACCATTTCCTACACACAACATATTTGTTGCAGCGGACTTGTAGGCTAAAATATGGAAAATCTCTATAAATTAATTTCAATGAAAATGAAACCATTGTAGCAAATGGATAAATTCAACAGTATGAAATATTTTGTGACAATGTTTTCAAAAAAACGTTTGATAATGGAACCAATGGCATATTACTTAGTTCATTTGTTTGGATTTGCTGATAGAGAAAAAAAAAAGATGTTTCTAAATATCAAAATTAAGATAGAAGAATCAATTCATCAAACATGACAACTTAATTAAAGATTGTTCTATAATAAGAATGGGGGTTTTGTCCAATGGGTAAAACTCCTAGGGGGGGTATTATCTCATGGGTGTATTGTCCTATGGGGCTTATGTCCCATGGGTGTTTTGTCCTATGGGGGCTTATGTCCCATGGGTGTTTTGTCCTATGGGGCTTATGTCCCATGGGTGTATTGTCCTATGGGGCTTATGTCCCATGGGTGTTTTGTCCTATGGGGCTTATGTCCCATGGGTGTTTTGTCCTAGCTTATGTCCCATGGGTGTATTGTCCTATGGGGCTTATGTCCCATGGGTGTTTTGTCCTATGGGGCTTATGTCCCATGGGTGTTTTGTCCTATGGGGTTTATGTCCCATGGGTGTTTTGTCCTACACTCGTCTCGAGTAACCAGGGTCAAATTCCACCAACCTTACTTAGGACTAAGTAATACTTAAAAACTGAAAGACATATTTCATCATTATTTGTTTCCTTAATAAAAATGCCTAAAGGTTCCATTTCTTAACAAGTATTGTTCGTTAGCATGGCAACAAACTAGGTCAACTTAGTCATTTACTTAAATTCATTCCTTCTTTCTTTTTCATATGGCACAATGCTGGTCATGTCATAAACAGGGGAGACAATATACCACCGTTTCAGCCATATCAATTATTGACTAATTTCTCTGTTATCTGCTCTTGTTATAATTTTGCTAATTAACGGAAATTACCGGACATTTACGTAACATTCGGTATGTATACATCGATAGTGATGCCGGAGGGCAGTAAAGAAATACACAGGATACTTCATTGTTTTCTGATAACATGGGGTCCTTACTTAGTTCGCTCAAAACAAAACAACAACACTACTCTATGTTGTGCATACAGGGAGACGCGTGTATTGGCAGTCGACACACAGATATACAACATATTTTTGTAATAAAAGCATAATAGCAATGTAAAAGAAATACATGTATGTACCGGTACTCAGACATCGGTTACTGTGTATGGCCGACTCGCCCAGGAACAACCAGAGATAAAACTAATAGTAAAAACTCTGGAAACCTGTGTCCACTTGTCAAATGTCATGCCATGAATGTTGAACTCTATTTGCAGTATTAATCCTTATTTAATAATGTATGAGTATACTCATATGTATTGAACTTTAAGTTCTCTCTATGAATAACTTATTAAACATAACTGAAATAAGATTAGTCTAATAACGATTTCCAAACAGAAATAAAAACATTATTCCCTTCCAAAATAATATATAACATGTGATATTATTTCCATTTCGAATATCTTACATGTGATATAACCAAAAAATATCGAATTTTGAATTTTAAAGATGCGACTGCCTCTGTCGATTGTCTCGCTAGAAGTGAGTTCTCGAAACGCCCAAGCTATAAATAGCTATCGCACATACATCTCGTGCGTATACAAAAAACGATTTTGTAGCTTCTCTCCGTGAGGACAAAGGTACTCGGCTATACGTTGTACCGTCGAGTACCAGCAAGTCCTTACTTAGTTCGCTTAAAACAAAAGAAAACAACACTATTCTATGTTGTGCGTACAGGGAGACGCGTGTATAGACATACACAGTTTAGGGGTGTTAACAAATTAAAATTTTATACTAATGTGTTTGTAAATAATATTTCTACAAACTAAAGGTTCAAAACTTTAGTTACAGACAATCTGTTCTCAATGCAATCCTTTATATAACCATCCTTAGCTATGTCAGTTTTCCACCGACCATGCCTTTTCAAACACCTTTCAGATATAACTGAACTATTTGCTGCAGATGTAACCCCGCTTGCTCTCAGGGAATGGGTACCCAGTTTCAAATCCGGTGCAACCAGTTTAAGTTTCTTAACTATAGTTTCTCTAGCTCTGGTATAGCTTAATTGTTTATTTTTCTTAATAAGAGATACTCTATTTTTTTAACAGAACCCCAGCTTAAAAAAATAATCATCCGATGATGAAGAGATACCGGCTGCATTCATATATCTATATAACAATGATAAAGGACACGCTTCTGAAACACCTTTGCAAATGACAACTTCCGATCCGTCTCTGTAAATGTCTGTTTTACTTTTTCTTATCTTTATGACTATGTGATCTTCGTTGAAACCAACATCGTTACATCGTAATTCGGTTACTTCGCTAATACGAAGAAACCCGGTGTATGCTAACATGATCATACACAAATCTCTTAAGTCTAAAACGTTAGTACAATCAGTGTACATAAAACATAAATTCTTCAACATATCAGAAGCTAAAATGTCTTTCTTTTGAACTGGTTTCGAATTGTTACGCTTGGCATATTCTAATAAATGTTTCACAATGCTACTTTCAGTCGGATCAACAAGATCGTTAATGGTATGTGCCCACTTAATACCGTAATATGCTGACGTAATTACACTAACTGATTTCCCCTCGTCCAAAAGCGACGTGAAATACATGGCTACGCTAATTGGCAGCGCGGGCTTTGACACTAACAAATGCTGAAAACAGAATTTTTCAAACAAAACAAAACAGTTCTTGTACTTTTTGACCGTATTGAAGAAGATATCCCGCCATTCTTTCCGCAACTGATGTTTGCGTATCGATCTGCACTCCTGCCTTATCTAATTTACATTTTAGGGTTTGCTTCAAACCAATACCTGTCAAAAAATAAATAATGGCTAATTAAATATCTTCAAACCCCAAATTCAAAGCCAACATATCAAATGTCAATGGGTTTTTAGCAAAACAACCGTTATTTCCTAAACCTGAAGAAACAATGTTTGTTCGACCTAGATTTACAAAGTCTTTCACTAATAGCTTGAATTCTCCGTTCTCATTAATTAACTAGTTGTGGCCAAAATGGCGCACTCTTCCATTTCGGTACTATCAAAGTACTATTAGCCCTTTCTCTAAGAATCTTTCCAATAAATTTTGAAATAAATCGTGGGGGAGGAACCAGCCAATTTCTATCGTCACTCCACGATTGCTGAAAACAATTAACAGCCTCTGTTCCTGGTACCCACCATCTTGAATTAAACCTGATACATTTAGTATTCAAATGGGAAGCAAATCTATCAATTGAATGGGAACCCCATTTTTTATCTAAACTGTTATAAACAGTATTAGCGATCATCGCAATCGTAACATCTACTAAGGTAATCTGCTTTGACGTTTTCGCGCCTTGGAATCCATTCAGGACAAAGCACAATGTTTTCTTTATCACATACAAAATTCAAGTTTACAGCAATATTTTGAATTGCAGAAATACGACTGCCATTAAGCAGAACTGAAATAACATTGTTCCTTGACCAAGGAATTTTGTAAAACGTTCGCATACGAACTAACGATGCGGTATATTGATTCCGCTTCTCTCCAAGTCGAACTTTCGTTGTGCTCAGAAAATGACCATAAACCGACCATTTCAGAGTCGAACTCTAAGTCCGCTTCCGGGGACAACTTTTCTTCCCAAGGATCCACATCCGGGGATCCTAAATCATCCTCGATATCACGAGTTTCGGTCACTTCCGGGACCAGGCAATTTGTCTCAAAATCCACTTCCGGGGATCTTTGCCTCACATTTATACCTGTATTAAGATATATTTTCTCGGGTATGTCATTCAATGTACTCATTTATATCTAGAAATGGTAATTGCAAATTTTCTGTGAGGTTCACGCACCGACTTACATTCGGTATCTCCCCAGTGGGTAAATATTCTAAATAACTGCCATAACCTGTCCCACTGGCATCTGAAAATAGGCTATAACTGCATAATCGACCTTCTTTAATGGGTTTTCCACGCTCATTTAGACGGACTAAATTTGTGTTCCGGAACTTTAGCTCAGTAACTACTTTAGGTGTAATTCTTACTGGTGCGTTCCAGCTAGCTTTTGAATCAATACATTTGTACATATACCTAGTCATCAATCTGGTCTTTCCACAAAAAACGCTTTGCATGGATACACTCTGACCGATTAAGTTTGACAGATATTTAACATGAATCAGAAACATAGTTTTGGACTTGATCTCCTTCAAAATGATCTTTACTTTGCAATGAAGCCTTTCTATCCTTTCTTTAGCAATAGATAGCCTGTTATTGTACATGTCTAAATCATGACCTAACCATGTGACCCTCAGTATAGGTATCCAATGACACTTCTCATGAGCCAACAAAAACCCAAATGCGAGTAACGTTTGCTTTGTAAACTCACTGGACGAAATAGCTTTTTCATAGCTAGCGTCTCCGCCTATCCCGTCATCTAAAAACATGACTTTATGACATTTGCCCCTTAAAAATTTCACCACAACCCTTATAACTTTTGTAAATATATGACCTGCCGTTTTTAAATTGAACGGAAGAGAATTGCAAACGAAATACCTCGTGTTACCGTAAACTCATATTTTCTCTAGCAGATTTATTATTCTTTAAACTTACTCTTTCTGGTACCATTTTTAAAGGTAACTTGTAACCGTTTTCAACAGTATCATGTATAAATGCACTATCAGTGGCTTCTTTCCACTTCTGTAATTTAGCCTTTAGCCTGCCAACTGGTGATTTAAGTTTTAATTCACATTGTTCCGCCTTTTCCAAACAGTGTACAACACTTGTTAAAGACCGACCGGCTTTATTCTGAATTATTGCCGAAGTAATGATACTTATCTTATTTTGCGATGCATTCCCCTGACAATCAGGCGAGCCCCTCCAATGGCCTGGTTTACCACAATCAAAACAAATCCCAGGTCTGCGGGTAGGCTGTGCAGGAGACGGCGTCGACGTCGTTGATACATTGTTAGCCTCTTTCCGATATGGCCAAGCCTTCGATGTCCGACCTTCGTCTTTTCCGCTTTCAACTTTTTGGAAGCTCTAGCCTCAGCCTTGTACATGCGTTTCTCATCATCGGAGTCACTGGCAAGAGGGTTTGCCTCATACTCGGTTACCACCCGCCATCCAAATTTCGAGGAATCTG
Organism: Serripes groenlandicus; assembly: GCA_031761405.1. Lineage (NCBI taxonomy): Eukaryota > Metazoa > Mollusca > Bivalvia > Cardiida > Cardiidae > Serripes > Serripes groenlandicus. The sequence continues at coordinate 264,308 of JASEVX010000221.1, forward strand.
CCAATCTTATTAATTTCTGCCTGTGCGCCACTAAACTCTTGGCTGAAATATAAAACAAATTCTTTCACAAATACTGAATTTAAATCGTGTCACTAGTACCGACAACAATCAATAACCTCGGACCTTTCATAACGCCTACGCCGTAGGTATACTGCCATTTAGCCATTAACTTTAAAAAGAACTAGTTAGCGTTAAATAAGGTTATTTTACCTGGACAGCTGAATAAATACTCTTATTACTTTTATATATACTACGCGGTAGGTACACTACCGCTAAACCATTAAGTTCAAAAAATTAAACTAAAATAATGAATATCTTTTAATAAAATGTACCTTCTTCTATACTTTGTCGACATTCAAATTGTTTGTCGTCTTGCAGCAAATGGTCAACATCTTCTAGAGCAACATTGACTTTCGAGTTGAATTTAAACTGCTCTTCATTAGATTTACGTTTAAACGAATGCCCACTTATTATGTTGCTAATCTGTGATAATTGATGACAATTAGAAGTTCCACTTATCTTTTCAAAAACGCTTTCCATGCTGGCTATAATCTCCGATTTATGCGTCTGGAGTGAAACTCTAAGTCTTTCGTCTATCAGTTGCTGGATACTGCCGCTTGAATTCGGATCGTCTTCCATGATTTGGAATAAAAGATGCGACTGCCTCTGTCGATTGTCTCGCTAGAAGTGAGTTCTCGAAACGCCCAAGCTATAAATAGCTATCGCACATACATCTCGTGCGTATAAAAAAACCGATTTTGTAGCCTTTCTCCGTGAGGACAAAGGTACTCGGCTATACGTTGTACCGTCGAGTACCAGCAATTATAGGGTAATAAAACTCGGGTTTTATGATTTCGATATTTTGTTAATTATCAAACCCCGATGCTAACTACTTAGAAGATTATTGAAAACACTGAGGCAAAAGTGGAAATGATCAGCAATTCCTCTATTTTACACAATGTTTTCAATTCTATTCAATTCATTATTGTTGTAAAGTTTTCATATGCTGATAGTTTATTTTATCTTTTTAGATCAACTGAACTGAAGACTCAATTTGATATATTCTGATCACGTCTAATAGTCTGTCTTTCTGAATCTTGGGTGTATAATTAATGTTATAATGACTTCAATTGCATAACTGTTTATACTCAATGACGATGAACGGCTAGAGATTTGACAAACAAAGCTTGGTTTTGGTGACTTTTTATAATTGAAGAACATTCACAGCTTCGTAGTTTATAAAATATAAAGGAAACAAAACTGGTAAAATATGCTTTTATGTATTTAAAAATTACTAATCGCTAAGTAATGTTGGTGGATTTTGACCCTGTGCCTTCCATTATTTGTCAGGTTGAGGAATACACTAATAATGGCGGCGCCTTTTGGAAATGATGTAACCATCAAGAGCTACAGAGACAACCTTTTTGAGGACCAATCGGTTAAATTTTCAATCTCTGAATGTAGTGTGTTAGCTCACCTGAGCAAGCAGTGCTCTGAGTTGAGCTATTTTGATCACCCTCCGTTCGTCGTCTGTCGTCCGTCGTCAGTCGCCCGTGAAGAATTTCTTCAAACGACATCTCCTCCTAAACCGCTTGACCAGTTTGGCTTAAACTTCACAGGGATGTTTCTTGAGTGGTGCCCTTTCAAAATTGTTCAAATAAATTAATTCCATGCAGAACTCTGGTTGCCATAAAAACAACTTTGAAAATCTTCTTGTCTGAAACTGAAAAGCCTAGAATATAAATAGTTCGTGTGTAGCATTGTGTAGTGGTCCTCTACAAAGTTTGTTTAAATTATGCCCTGGTCAAAATTGGCCACGCCCCGGGGTTCACCTGTTTAACATAGAGAGATATAAGAACAACGTTGAAATCTTCTTATCTGAAACAGACATATCAGTTTCCTTATGTCATACTAATTTGACAAAAGTCGGACAGCATCGGTTGTGTCAAATGAAGCGATACTTGATATTGGACCTCTTGTTTTAGTTTACCTGACGCATAACTAATCACATGTTAGGTGAGAGATCCAGGGCCACCATTACCCTAATGTTTGTGTATGTATTGGTTCCAAACCTCAAGTTGTAAAGGTCCACTGTTGAGTTTATAAACATATGTTGTATATTTACTAATTTCCTAAATATGAGCCGTCCCGAGAGAAAACAAACATTATGGTCTATGTCTAAAGTGTCGATCCGGATCTGCCTAATTATGCCGCGAAGGCTAACCCGGACAGACACGTGTCGCCTCTTGTGGATTTTTGTTTCAAGAATCATTTCTCTATAGCTATATCCCCCTGAGATAAAATGTGTCGGCCCGGATTAACCTGCGCGGACTGCGCAGGCTGATCTGGGACGACACATTACGCAGAATCCATAACGTTGGTATTCTCGTAGAACGGCTCATATATGTGAAAGCGATTTATAAGGTGAGGTGACCATATGGTCGCCATTTTTTATTCATGCCAAACATACTAATTTACTATACTATGTGATAGCGATATACATGTATAAGGGAAGGGGACCATCTAGTCGCCAGTGCTGGTTCATGCCAGACACAATAATTTACTATATATGTGATAGCGATATATAAGGGAAGATGACCATCTAGTCGCCATTGTTGATTCATGCCAAACATACTAATTTACTATATATGTGATAGCGTTATACAAGGGAAGGTGACCCGACAAAGTTCGATAGATCTTATCAATTCCTGTAATGCACGTGAGGCGATTTCGCTAGACATAAAATCACTCGGAATCTGACGGAGTTTAAATCTAGTATTTGCACATGGCAAACTGTTTACAGGATCATCAGTACGCTCCGAAATCAAGTCACTAACGGTCAACTGAGTCATTAAAATAGCATGATCTGGTATTCGTGATCCTATTCCAATCAGCCCATGTAGATCAAATTCATCAATAATCGAACTAATTTGGAGCACTTTAAATCTACAACAGTGTTTGAATGCATCATGCGGCACACAGAAATAATCCACCACGGATTTTCCTTTCGTTGAAACTGACGTAAAATCATCATTTATGGACCTGCCGTTCAGAATACAGAATCGAGATTTGTTGAGAAATTCCATAAATTCATACCCATGTTGATTTTTCACTACATCTAAAATGTTTCTTGTGGGGATAGAATCAATATTTGATGAAATATCTTGAAGATTACCGATTCGAGAGTTTAAATCGCCTGATATCAACATATAATCACAGTCAATGTGCGTATATATCAGTGATAACAGATGAGCGAAGAAGCTTTGTGCGTCACGACCCCATGGTGAATTTTCTGGTGCTAAATAACATGAGAAAAGCAGAATCGTATGTTCAGTTGAATGGCTGGTTAATTTCAGAGCTAAAATTCCATCATAACACTTGTCCACAATTTCTATGTTATACTCACAGTTTATCCACGATTTAATTAAAAATCCCACGCCACCAGAGCCTTTTCGAGCACGCACGTGTAATTCCTGTCTGTTGTAACCGTACCAATTATAACCGTCGATATGGATGCTATTCTGATCAATTAAATGGCTTTCACTTATTGAGATGATGTCAGTATTTATTCCATGAATAATTCCTTGACGCAATTTATGATTCTTAATTGTCCAACCACAAACGTTTAAGTGAGCAATAGTTATCGTTCGTTGAGACCGGGTGGGTTCCTAAAGCTGAGTACTAGATCGTCCATTGCTGTTCCTACTTGACATTTCCTTTATTCTGCCGTTCGCATCTACAATCAGATTGTGTCCCTCTGGGAGAGTCTTAAGAACCGCTCTTGCGTTAAGCTCAATAAGTCTTTCTGTATGTGACTTGCTGCTTTTGAGATGAACGTTACTATATATTGTGGAATTCTTCAGGACCGATTTATTTCTCAAAACAAGTATTTTCTCTGATGTATTTGTTAGGGAAATTTTCACTAACCCAGGTTTGTTTTCTAGACGACTAGGGAGTCTGCATGCATCTGTAATGTGGACATTGAGAGACACTTCATTACCAAGAGCGTGAATCAAAGACTGTGCTTTTTCCAAAATAGATTCTGTCTGTGAAAAGGGAATACCGTTCGCTATTATGGTGAGGTCAGGGTCATTTAATGGGTCACTGCCAGTAGTTGTTATAACGGGACCTCGGCTCTCGATACCGTCCATTCGGGAATGAAGTTCGTGAACACTTTTAACTAAATTGTCAATTCTTCCACTTTCTCTGCTCAGTTCCATTGACATTTCATCCCTCAAACTCCTTACTCTCGTATCGATATCTGCCATAAGATCAGACCGCAGTTTATCCATTTTCTTTTCCAATGATTTGCGTAAGCCGTCCTGATTTTTCTTGATATCTTCCACTGCCGACAAAACCAAGTCCAGTTTTATATTAATTGCATTTTCATTATGATTACTCGTTGCTGCCATATTGGATCGGGTTTGTGCAGTACCCGCCATTTTCACACTGTTTTGGCTTTGTATATTGGCTGTTATATTCAACAGTTGTGGAGTAACAGTTTGATCATCATCACCACGAAAAACACTATTTAAGTCCAGAGGTTCCTCTTTTTCGTATAAAACAGAGTTTGTTTCTGCTAGAATCTGACTAACACTCACCTCATCGTCACAAGAACTTAATACTGAGTAACGTCCTACTTTTTTCGCGCCACCGCCATGATCACTGTTCAAGCTATCGTCACTGATTGTTCGCTTTTTATGCTTTTTTCTCCCCATAAGGTATATATAATGTACACAATTTCCACAAAGACACTTGTGCTTATCTTACAAACAAACTATATCCTATTGAGTGATTTTAAATATCATATATCAGATTTTTCGAAATTTTTAATTCATGAGCGATGAAAAACACGTCTTCTCATTCCTTGTCACGTGACTTCTATATACAAGGGAAGGTGACCATCTAGTCGCAAGTGTTGATTCATGCCAAACATACTAATTTACTATATATGTGATAGCGATATATAAGGGAAGGTGACCATCTAGTCGCCAGTGTTGGTTCATGCCAAACATACTAATTTACTATATATGTGATAGCGATATATAAGGGAAGGTGACCCTCTAGTCGCCAGTGCTATTTACTATATATGTGATAGCGATATATAAGGGAAGGTGACCATCTAATCGCCAGTGCTGGTTCATGCCAGACATAATAATTTACTATATATGTGATAGCGATATATAAGGGAAGGTGACCATCTAGTCGCCAGTGCTGGTTCATGCCAGACATAATAATTTACTATATATGTGATAGCGATATATAAGGGAAGGTGACCATCTAATCGCCAGTGCTGGTTCATGCCAGACATATAATTTACTATATATGTGAAAGCGATATATAAGGGAAGGTGACCATCTAGTCGCCAGTGCTGGTTCATGCCAGACATAATAATTTACTATATATGTGATAGCGATATACAAGGGAAGGTGACCATCTAGTCGCCATTGCTGGTTCATGCCAAACATACTAATTTACTATACTATGTGAGAGCGATATATTCGGGGATGGTTGCCAATTTAGTTGCCATAGTTGATTCATGCCAAACATACTATTTACTATATATGTGATAGCGATATATAAGGGAAGGTGACCATCTAGTCGCCAGTGTTGGTTCATGCCAAACATACTAATTTACTGTACTATCTGATAGCGATATACAAGGGAAGGTGACCATCTAGTCGCCAGTGTTGGTTCATGCCAAACATACTAATTTACTGTACTATGTGATAGCGATATATAAGGGAAGGTGACCATCTAGTCGCCATTGCTGGTTCATGCCAAACATACTAATTTACTATATATGGGATAGGATGACCATCTAGTCGCCATTGCTGGTTCATGCCAAACATACTAATTTACTATACTATGTGATAGCGATATATAAGGGAAGATGACCATCTAGTCGCCATTGCTGGTTCATGCCAAACATACTAATTTACTATACTATGTGATAGCGATATATTCGGGGATGGTTGCCAATTTAGTTGCCATAGTTGATTCATGCCAAACATACTATTTACTATATGTGTGATAGCGATATATAAGGGAAGGTGACCATCTAGTCGCCATCGCCGGGTACCAGACGAGTGATGTAATTGCCCGATACTGTTTATAATATAGATACGGATTTTTTTTTTTATAAATATACACTCTAGTTTTCCTGTACATCTATTTCGTAAACATGTCTGATTACATTACTTGTGGGTGGCCTTCTCTATATTTGGGTAGTACCTGGTTGTCCAAGAAATGGTGGCTATACGCTAGACAATGTCCAGTAGACAATGTCCAGTAGACAATGTCCAGTAGACAATGTCCAGTAGACAATGTCCAGTAGACAATGTCCAGTAGACAATGTCCAGTAAGCAAGAGTTATGCATCGAATAATCTAGGGGTTATCCGTATTCCTATAATAGACTTTTCGTTTGTTCGATTTAGACGACAAAACACAATCAAAATTTATTTAGTAACCTTTGTGTCTGGTTGATTGCTTATGTTAAGATATATATATTTAGAAAAACCAACACTGTGTGTAAGAATTAAAGTGCACGTTGTATTCTTGATGTATTTACCGCAATGAATAGTTGTCATAAAGCGTTATTGTGCCTTTTGTTCAATTAAACAGAGAAAACACAAGGTTTTCATTTTTTAAAAATACTGTTTATTACAAAATTTAATATTTACATTCTATATATTGGTAGGTAATTACATTGTTAGTTTAATGGTGGTCAGCGAACACTGTAAAAGAAGACATAGTTGTTATACTTATAATACATGTACATGCAACTGTACAACACAACAGTTCATTGCATATACATAGTTTGATAGCTGTCTATACACGATCATAGAAAAGGTCAAGTTTTTACATTGTATACTTCTATCATAATACCGTGCTGAGCTATAGATAAGGGGAATTGTTCATGTTCTGATATCTGTATTTGACACTAAAACCCTATGTTGTTGGTTCTCAAAAGACACGTTTATTTTGAGTACCCACAATATGTAGTGAGAAATAAGAGAGATATTGTGAGAAAAAGGCCAGTTTACACCCCCTACCCATCTATGCTCCATGATCTAGTCCTCTGATAGAAGTATTAAAGCTGAATTAAGACTCCACGAGAGAACATGCCAAAGCGTTGACTGGTATCGCATATGGGACAAGTCACACTAATTTTAATCTTTGGGACGATGTCCGCGACCATAGAAGATCCAGATCGGCCGGCGCATCTGCGTAGTATAATCAGGATCATCCCTGTTCGTCAAAACATATAGTCCAAGAGGCATCTGTAGAACGGACATGACCATAACCCGACTACATTTTAACCTCTTTAAAACTCATAATTGAGCCGTCCTGCGAGAAAACCAACATTAAGCGTAAAGTATCGACCCGGATCAGCCTAAGCATGACGCTCAGGCTAACCCGGACAGACACGTTTCGCCTCATGTGGATTTTCTGTTTCAGGAATCATTACTCTATACCTCTATTCACCTGAGACGGAATGTGTCGGCCCGGATCAGTCTGCTCGGATTGCGCAGGCAATATCTGAGCCGATACATTACGCAGGGACCATAACGTTGGTTTTCTCGTGGGACGACTGAAATATCTGAAGATTAAAACACCTCTATATAACAACACTTAAAAAGTTCCCCTTAAAGTCAGTTTAAATAGAAAGTTATCAAAGAGAAGCCTCACTACAGCAACAACATGTGTCTGTTTACGCCCATTTATGCTCTCGAGAGGTTAATTACAAACTTATACGTTCTGAATTATATACACTAATTTACAAGGATAATCGTGAGCGAAGAAAACATTGAAATAAGAGAGAAAGTGTTTATAGTAATGAGAAATAAGTCAGAGTGTAAGAGCCCGTGGTATTGTATGTATACAACAATTCGATCAACGTCTGTACAGCAAGCATACTCTGAAGCTTATGGTACTATCAGAGTAACAATAACGTTGTCTCTTAGCTCCAACACAAGGGATTGTCAAAAGTCAAATGTGTTTGTCGTAACGTTGTCGTAATATACACGAGTCATTTCACATGAAAACGGATTATAAAGGGCTGAAACATAGAGGATATTACATGAGTGGTCATTCAATACATAGAGGATATTACATGAGTGGTCATTCAATATGAAATCTTATTAAACGAGTTTTCTAAAATTGATAAAAACGAGCCTTGGCGAGTTTTTAGCAATTTTAGAAAACGAGTTTAATAACATTTTGTATTGAATGAACACGAATGTTATATTCTATTTATATCATAAATTCCAATTCGACGATTATTAGCGCAATATATATATATATATAACGTCGCTATATAGCGCGGTCATTTTCAATGTTTTTTATTATGATGTTACGTAGCATTGTTATTACACTAGTTATATACCGACAAATATAGAATAAAAAGACGTTATTCACGCTGGCGACGTCATTTATGATATAAATCTGCGTTCACTGTCTGTAAAATGCTAGGATGATTACTCGTTGAATGTTTTGCATGAATTGCACAGATGTTAGTCCCGCAGTTGATCACTCTGCAAATTGCATATATTATGATCAAACAATATGGATGTGAAGTCAACTATTTTGTTGTAAATAACCGTACGCTTTTCCCATTTTGACACGTCTGCAGCAACGACTTTTGAAAGAAAATAGACAACAAAAGAAAATCTTCATAATGAGAAATTTCTCATTTTGCCGCAATGTTTTCAACTGTATTTAATACAATTTCATTTGTAGAGATATTCTAATTATCCTAGGCCACAGATCGCCCTTATTGTTTCATGTTTACAACCCGAACGTTTCACTGTGTTCATTCATTCTTATTGACGGACACTATTACGTCAAGGCGGCCGTCCTTCTCAACTTCGTGTACTTCAATGTTATACTTAAAACCACGTCTTCCAGATGCTACGGCAACCTGTGGTTCTTTTTCTTGGTTTGGAGCGTAAAGGCTGCCGGAATCTGTATTCGGTGAATCCTGTATAAGTGTAGATGGAGCGCATATTAAAACATCGAATTGTTTATCGCATGTTAAAGCGACTGAAATCCAGATGGCACGAACAAAAAAAAAAAAAATCGAATTCTACCTAAATGTTATTCTTTATGTTATCCAAGTAAAACCATGGTAGAAAATGTATCGTTTTTATCAATAAAGTGAACTTGAGTCGATTTCAATTGTCCCGATGAAGGGGTTTCCTATTTAAAAATACTTACCCCGTTACTGACAGGGTAGAATTTCCGATAGAAAAAGTATCGAAAACAAGAAAATCTCGACGATTATAGGGGTATGTAATATGTCAGTTATCATATTTTAATGCCCCAAATACAAAAATAACACTTATTTTCTTAAAATTGGATTTTTTTTTGACAGTTGGGTATCTGGAGTTCAGTCGCTTTTATATGTTAAATTGTGTTTTGTGACTGGAAGCTGTTTTAACTTATGTCAATTTCTTTTTTTTCTTGGCTTGTCTATTACTATGAAAATGGCAGTATATGTCTAAATCGTTGAATCAATGTAGAGTTTTATTAAACCTATATCCAAATGGGCAAGTGGTAAGAGTCGAGGCATTGCCGGGAATCGGGCGTCCAGGATTCGATCCCCAGTCGCGGCGGTCATGGTGGAGTGTCCTTAGGCAAGGCACATTTCCTAGCCTAATACTGGTTTGTTTACCAGGAATCATGAATAAGTGAACGGTCACCGTGATATAACTAAAATAATGTTTAATAACAGTGTAAACCGCACTAAAACAATGTTTAGTAACAGTGTAAACTGCACTAACACAATGTTAATAACAGTGTAAACCGCACTAAAACAATGTTAATAACAGTGTAAACCGCACTAAAACAATGTTAATAACAGTGTAAACCGCACTAAAACAATGTTAATAACAGTGTAAACCGCACTAAAACAATGTTTAATAACAGTGTAAACCGCACTAAAACAATGTTTAATAACAGTGTAAACTGCACTAAAACAATGTTAATAACAGTGTAAACCGCACTAAAACAATGTTTAATAACAGTGTAAACCGCACTAAAACAATGTTTAATAACAGTGTAAACCGCACTAAAACAATGTTAATAACAGTGTAAACCGCACTAAAAATAACAGTGTAAATCGCACTAAAACAATGTTAAAAACAGTGTAAACCGCACTAAAACAATGTTTAATAACAGTGTAAACCGCACTAAAACAATGTTAATAACAGTGTAAACCGCACTAAAAATAACAGTGTAAACCGCACTAAAACAATGTTAAAACCAGTGTAAACCGCACTAAAACAATGTTTAATAACAGTGTAAACCGCACTAAAACAATGTTTAATAACAGTGTAAACCGCACTAAAACAATGTTTAATAACAGTGTAAACCACAATAATAACAGTGTAAACCGCACTAAAACAATATTTAGTAACAGTGTAAACTGCACTAAAACAATGTTAATAACAGTGTAAACCGCACTTAAACCCTGTTTAATAACAGTGTAAACCGCACTAAAACACTGTTTAATAACAGTGTAAACCGCACTAAAACACTGTTTAATAACAGTGTAAACCGCACTAAAACAATGTTTAATAACAGTGTAAACCACACTAAAACACTGTTTAATAACAGTGTAAACCGCACTAAAACACTGTTTAATAACAGTGTAAACCGCACTAAAACAATGTTTAATAACAGTGTAAACCGCACTAAAACAATGTTAATAACAGTGTAAACTGCACTAAAACAATGTTAATAACAGTGTAAACTGCAATAAAAAAATGTTTAATAACAGTGTAAACCGCACTAAAAACAATGTTTAATAACAGTGTAAACCACACTAAAACAATGTTACTAACAGTGTAAACCTCACTAAAACAATGTTTAATAACAGTGTAAACCGCACTAAAACAATGTTTAATAACAGTGTAAACCGCACTAAAATAATGCTTAATAACAGTGTAAACCGCACTAAAATAATGTTTAATAACAGTGTAAACCGCACTAAAACAATGTTAATAACAGTGTAAACCGCACTAAAATAATGTTTAATAACAGTGTAAACCGCACTAAAATAATGTTTAATAACAGTGTATACAGCACTAAAACAATCAAACACAACACTATTTAAACCATATACACTACTTTACAAGTAAATTAGCCGTCCCACGAGAAAACCAACAGTATGGTCTCTGCGTAATGTCTCGATCCGGATCAGCCTACGCAGTCCGTGCAGGCTAATTCGGGCCGACACATTCCCTCTCAGGGGGATAGAGGTATAGAGTAATGATTCAAAAACAGAAAATCCACAGGAGGCGAAACGTGTCTGCCCAGGTCAGCCTGCGCGGCATGCTTAGGCTGATTCGGTCGATACTTTAAGTCCACAGTGTTGGTTTCTCGCGGAACGGCTTATATAATATTAACCCTTTCAGCGCCGAATTGTTTAAAGTAGACTCTTCCATGTTCAAACTCGGACGACTCTATTTTCATGTTATAGGATTTTTGGAATATTTTTATAACTCACAGCCAAACAATGCAGATTTCCGGTGAGACAGCTCGTTACGATCTGACTCACCTGAATCTGCATTGTTTGCAAAAAGCTCAATATTGCCTTTGGCGCTGATAGAGTTAAATTGTATTATTATGTGGCTTTTGGTCAAAAAGTCTGCGTTACTGATATTAACTTTTTCAGCAACAAAGGCAACATTGATGTTCTTGCAAACAAACAGATTCATCTGAAATCAGCATTGTTTGCCTTTTAGTTATCCCTTTCAACTTTCAGTTTTATCTAAATTGTAATTTCAGTAATAATTTAATTGCTGCAATGTCAAAGTTACTACTCTCATCACATAATCTTTCCATTGAAACTTGTAGATGGCATCGCCCAAACAGTATCCCACGTGAAGATAGAAAATGTATTACATGTAATAAGATAGAAGACGAATACCATTTTATGATTGAATGCAATTTATATTCTGACCTCCGTAAAATATATATTTCTAAGTATTATTGGTCCAATCCTAGCATGTATAAACTAAAACAACTTTTAGAATGCACTAATGTTTCTAAACTTAGAAATTGATGTACAAATGTAATGAAAGCTTTTCAATTAAGATATGGTTTGTAATGGTAATGTAAAATGTACAAATAAGTTGTAAATATAAATGTTGTGTTGTCTTTACATTTTATGTACTGATATAATTTTCATTTATTGATGTGAATGTGTCACACTTTTGTCAATATGCCCCTTGCCTGTAATGGACATATTGTATCATATTATTTTGTATTATGTTATGTTATATGATATTGTATTGTATTGTATTGTACTGTATTGTATTGTATTGTACTGTATGGTATTGTATTGTATTATATTGTGTTATATTAAATTGTATTGCCTGTTAAGCATGTATATAAAGTGGTGATAAGGATATGATATTACGTTTAAACAACACCTTCTCCGTCTATCCACTTGCTATGTCAATTGTAATGTTTATTTGTGTATTTTGTTTTTTTCACAGGTCATGTGGCCTATTGAATTTATATTTGAAATAAACTTATTCTTCATATGTATCCAAGTAGTCCAAAGCTGTTATTACATGAGAAACGGAGATGCCCGATTTTGAACAAGGATGAGTCCACTTTAAACAATTCGGGCGCTGAAAGAGTTATAATCTATCTAACAGTGTCATTCTTCGCTATTGGGCCACTTGATTGATTGATTGTTGTGTGTGGGAAAGGTTTAAAACAACATTGCGAGGGGAAAATGTTAAATCCAATGATTGATTGATTGATTGATTGGGGTTTAACGCCGTTTTTAACAATTTCTCAGTCATATCACGGCGGCCAGTTCACCTACTCATGTGTTTCCTGGTTTTCTCACACCAGTATTCCACACGACAATCTTCCCAAGCAACTGGCTGCTTTTCCACATAGACTTAGCCCATTGGTGGAAGACGAATGTCGCATGTCGCATTGACATTTGTCAATCGTCGGAAAGAAAGTTGGCCGAGCCGGGATTCGAACTCACAACCCCTGGATTGACAGCCCGCGTCGTTACCGAAGGAGCTACCGGGACTAAACTGGGCTACTTTAATTGTATTCAAATTGTCTACACCAGTCTTTTAACTAATCACGCACCAGTTTAGATCCAGATGAACAAGCGCAGCCATGCAGTTTAATCTGGCATTTTACCTGATAACTGACAGAGAGAGAGAGCTTTATTTGAACTGGTGATAATTACATTAAAGTTTGTCTACTGGAGCTATGCACAAATATTTATTGTTTTCATTCTTTAAGATAAACCAACTCGTCATTAATAAATATATTTACACAGCGGATTGGACTTCACGCGTACAGAGGCTGGTTAAATTCTTCACATATCAACGCAACCAAAAGTTTAGTTTTCGTGGTAGCATTGCTCATATTCTAAAACCAGACCCAGAGGCATGTCAAATATTGGATGTAATTGTAGTGTCACATCAACCGTTGCCATGCTAGTATCAGAAATGTATCTATACGGTTATGGTAAGAATTCATACAATAATGTTACATAAACTAAAATTACAGCTGTCTGTTTTGGGGGTCTTGATTGAGTTGTTTTCCCGGTGATTTGAACATTAGCCCGCACTTCATTCATGAGGAACAACAAACTTACCTGTGGTGTTTTGATATCTTTCTCGGCATTGTTTACTGGACCACCATTTCGACCACTGTTAACTTGATCGACGTTATCAGTGGAGTCGTCTTGATCGGTACTGCTAGCTTCCTGTAAAAGACAATCGTATTGAAATTCATGACTTAATTCTGGATCAAACCTGTCTGCCGATGGACCGATGTTTACGGTTTCAGATAATGTGTTGGTGTATCGCAATACTTTACCGATGTTATGCGATGGAAACGAGTCTCATTAGTCGCCGGGCAGAAGCCCGCGACTTCTATTTTTAATAGGTTTTCTGAAATCACATGGGAGGGGGGATTATTATTAGAAAGAAACACATTTAGATGTCTTGAACAAATTACAATTGTGTTTGTTTAAAAACCCTAAGTAATGACACATCTAAAATGAAATAAATATTCCGATGTTTTAGGTATTTACAGTTTCTTTATTTTGACTCGCATTTGTGTTTTTTGTCTTATTTACGAAGACACAAGAGGTCCCTGCTAGACTTGCTGCAGACCGTTATGTGTCAATGTCGAGATAAATATCACGTCGAATTCTCCTTTTAATAGCAATTTTAACTTACTAAATGTTGTTTTCATGTTCAAAGAGATGTCTTGATTTGTGTAGAATTCATTTAATAATGTTAATCCATGAATATCTAAAGTAGGAACTGTTTCTAAGCTAAATATAGACCCTATTCTGTTGTGTAGTTTCGTGACCTTTAACATCGATTTTCGCGCATGCGCATTTCGATATGAAAAAGCGAGTGATATTATTTTATTTTAGACAAGTACAAGACGAATGTTTGACGCAAAGCGTCAAAGAGAAGCCGCAATATTTCGTTGTACATGTAGAAATAAGAAAAAAAGAACATTTTAAATTCACAAACAATAGAACAATTTAAACTGTAGACGGTAATGCTGATATATTTCTCCTTTTGAAGACTTTTGTTTACTTCAAATTACCTCCCTTTAAAGCAATACCAGGATATTTACCTTGTGATTCGAATAAAATTGACAAACATTGAAATTATATGAATGAATACTATTATTTAAATAAGTAACAACAGCAAAATTAAATTTAAGCCAAGATAAATGTGTACACATTTCGTTAATTTTTTATAGATACCCTAATGTATAGGTATGAATATAAAATTTATAACCAAATGTTTTCATTACAATGTTCTTAATGTTAGTATAGACTAGGAAATTCAAGAATACATAAATAAATCAATGCAGTCTTTTCCGGCGACATTGATGCCTTGCATCAACTTTCTCTTGTACACATAGTATGCAGACACAGATGGTACAAGCATGTCATATTTACTGTTTCATCACAGCCACCTTTGTTTTATTAATTACCGAAGATGCAAGTTCTGAAGGAAAACTACAATCACAGCCCTGCTATGCCACTGTTATGCCACTCTCACAACATTATGTGTGATGATACTGAAACGTTGGTGTTACAAGAACCAATTTCGCCTGACGCGGTCCAGAAATCAGACATTTCGGACTGGGCACAAAAACGTCCAGATCAGCATGTGCATCTGCGTAGTCTGATCAGGTTTTATCTGATCGTCATCCTATCATCGGAAGTTACACATCAGGTTATTTGCAAATGTAGTCTCCGGAGAACGGCTACGACCAAAACTCCGACTTCCGGATATATGTTTTTATTTACCCACATAACACATCGGCAGCAGACGACTTTGAAGACATCGAAGCAAAACTATGGAAACTCTCTATAAATGAAAGGTTTATTTTGCATACAGTTGAAAAAGATTGTGGCAAAAATGAGATATTGTTCAATTTCTTCAAAGATTATCTGTTGCACGGGCGTCAGAAAGCATCTGTAGGTTGGAGGGTGGAGTAAATTCCATCTTGAACTGTGCACCAGGAAATCCAAACTTAGCGTAATAAATACACGTGTGGAAAAATAGGTGTCTGCGTATCCGTGGTAATGAATCCATATTGACACCGCATTACAAAAGTTCCTTAAAACAGTCTATGATTAGGTCGCGAACAGTGGAGATCCAGATCAGATAGCGCGGATACGCTGGCTTATCTGGAACTTCACTGGTCAAAGATGCATTACCATTGGTTTTCGCATAACGCCGTTCATTTATTTCTAAAACTGTTATATGACTTGTCTCGTACTATATTGCTTTTTACTCACTTTAAGAACGATCTGACAGGTCTCGCAACACCCACTGTAGTTTGTATTATTACAGAACTGTATATTCCGTTCATAAACACCGAGATTCTTACTGTCCGAGTACGTTTTGTTCACCAACGCCTTGCAGTCGTAACCCGCATCCGCCATGGTCAGTGTGTCGTCTTTGCATTCATTCTGTAGATTATTTAGGTGACTTGTAATTATTTAATTAAGAGCTGGATACATGTTATAGATATTTTTTGATCAAAACACCATAGCTAAATCAGGATAATTATGGATCGTGAGTTTCAAATCCGGCTCGCCATTTATCTAATTCGATGATTGGCAATCGTCATTAGTTTAAACATATTTATTCAGTTTATATTTACAAAATAACAGAACAGCAATAGTAAGTTGAAATGGGTTTGAAAACAAGCAATGTTATTTCTTATACTAATTTCTTTCCAGGTGTTTATGTAGTAGTATAGTGGTCTGTCCCGCAGATAGATAATAATTCTGTAGCTATGTGTTTGTTTAAGGGGATACTTATACTGCCTTGCTATAGAGCTAGCTTTTATAGCGACACGGTAGAGTGTTCACCTACGGAACAAGAGGTCCCGAGTTCGAGCCCTGTTTGGGTCGGACTCCTTAAGCTGGGTTACATTTACAGCTACAACATACAAAGAAACCCAGTGTATGATGAAAAGGTATTAATATAAATAAGCCTAGTGATATATTTTACGAGAACTTTTAAAACTGTTGTTACATTGTGATTAGTATATAAATGAGCCGTTCCATGAGAAAACTAACATTATGGACTCTGCGTAATGTATCGACCAAGATCAGCCTGTTCAGTCCGCGCAGGCTAATCCGGGCCAACACATACCGTCTCAGGGGTATAGAGTAATGATTCCTAAACAGATAATCCACAGGAGGCGAAATGTGTATGTCCGGGTTAGCCTACGCTGCATGCTAAGGATAATGCGCGTCGATACTTTACGCAGAGTTCACAATGTTGGTTTTCTTGTAATTCGGCTAAAATGGGCGTTCTGGGAAGGTAATCATTTGTCTGGAAAGAATGTTGTGTGGGGTACTAGTCCGAACATACCAGGAAACATACGGTAGCTGGATAAATGATACCAAAGTCGAGATGTAATAGTTCCTCAAAAGGATCGCAAATCTTCAAATGCAAAAAGATCGCAAAAAGCCAGATGCAATAAGACTACAAATCGTCAGATCTTGATAAATGTGGAATATTGTGAACAAAAAAAAAGCGTTCAGCCATTAAAACTCAGAAAATATGTAAGAAACCATAACAAAACTCACTTTCAAAACTTGCTTGCAGGTCTTGCAACAGTCGCTATAGTATTTTTCCTTACACATTGAGTTTCGTTTAACGTAGACCCCTAGATGTTTTTTGTCGGAGATTGTCTTGTTGAGTAAAGCATTGCAATCATACCTCATGCCTGCCACCATGAGGAAAATGTCTTTACAGTCTGAAAAACATAAACATAACAAAGTCCTTAGATAGGAAACAGATAGTGTGATTAAACAATTGAGAGATACATGCATTAACATCTGATAAAATCTACAAAAATCAAGATATTTCTCTGAACCAGACATGAATGTTCAAATTTACTGGATACGGAATTTCAATTTGTTATGTGTCTACTTAACTTAAGAACCACGGTCAATAGATGCTGGTAAATATCAGTCTTATAACAGTTCAATATACAATTGAGCTGTCCCGCGAGAAAAACCAACATTGTGAACTCAGCGTAAAGTATCGACCCGAATCAGCCTAAGAATACCGCGCAGACTAACCCCGACAGACGTTTTTCGCCTCCTCTGGATTTTCTGTTTCAGGAATCATTTATCTATACCTCTATACCACAGGGGCCCGTTTTATCAACGGTCGTAACTCGATCTTAACTAAGATTGTCGTAAGTTTGGACGTAAGTCCGGAGTTACGTCCGATTACCGTGTTATCAAACAATCGTAGCTATTAAAAGATAGTCGTAAGTTTCGGGTGAAAACTTACGACTTTTAAAATCTTAGCTGCGACTTTGAAGTTACGATCGGTCTTAAGACCGTTTTATCAACGAGGTCGTAACTTCAAAACTTACGTCAGGTCGTAGCTAAGATCCGACTCTTTTGATAAAACGGCCCCCTCAGACGGAATGTATCGGCCAGGATTAGCCTGCGCGGACTGCGCAGGCTGATCTGGGTCGATACATTACGCAGAGACAATAATGTTGGCTTTCTCGTGGAACGGCTAAATTAACAATTATTACACTACCAACATTTATCATTCTTTAAACCCTTTCCCTCATATAGACGCTTTCTGACGCCTCTGCAGCAGACAGCT
Organism: Serripes groenlandicus; assembly: GCA_031761405.1. Taxonomy (NCBI): domain Eukaryota; kingdom Metazoa; phylum Mollusca; class Bivalvia; order Cardiida; family Cardiidae; genus Serripes; species Serripes groenlandicus. The sequence goes on from JASEVX010000221.1 coordinate 282,479, forward strand.
ATTTGAAAACATAGTGAAAAAAGAAGAAATTGCACACAACGTGCAATTTCTCCTTTTGACACAATGTTTTGCACTTTTAGTCATAGGTTATCAATTATAGAGATTTTCTACTTTTTTACAAAATATGTTCAAAGTCGTCTGCTGAAAAATTGTCGTATGAGGGAAAGGGTTAAGCAATACTTATCTCTTTTTTGTTCTATTGATGGCTAGTTACTCAATACATTTTGTATATTTATATTTCACTTTGTAAACAACTGTTCAATCACCTAATGGAGAGGAACTACATGTATATAAGCTGTTAACTTTCGTTCCAATCCTTTTGTTGCACTAATTGCTTGCATTGTTTATAGTGTGCCTTACTGTATCGAATAAAATATGTTAATACCAAACTAATGTAAAGTTACAGTCGAAAATGTGGACAATAGGACTTAACAACATTGACCTGATCTCGATCTTTGTTCTAATATGAACATTACTTTGATTGACGAACATGCATTGTCATCAAATTTGTAATTTGATCATACAAAAGGAATCGTCGTTGGTTAAATGACGCACGATTTAAATTTAATGAAAACTGATAAATGAATGCTATATTTAGTAGTCTCTACAGAATTTAGAATTTATAATGTAATTGTACAGTCAGCACATTTACATTATGTGATATGAGGACATATAATAATAACAATAGTATTTTAACAAAAGATAAACCAAACCAGAGACATATAAACACGTTTGTTTATATGTCTCTGACCAAACTACATGGCGTTCACACACAACAACCCGCACACACGTTCACACTGTTTGATTGGTTGAGTGTTTGTTTTGCGCTGCTTTAAACAATGTTTTCAACTACATCAGGGCGTTCCAGGGTAAGTTTCACAGTACTACTGGTCAATTTATCCTGACACCAGCCCGTCAGTCGTAATGCTAACCCCGCAAGCCTGAGCGCCAACGCATTCATTGCTACCATCTTTAAAGTCTTTGGTATGACCCGGCCCGGGATCAGACCCATGACCTCCCGCACCTGATGCGGACGTTCTACCACGACACCACCGAGGCGGTCAGTCTGTACACGAAGGTCCCGATCAGTTCAACATTGTTGAGTAATAATCTAAGGTTAATTCTATTTTTAATAATATTTAAGATTAAGGGACTGAATCCAATTCCATCAACGTTTCCCTATTTTTTTGTAAAACATGAACGGTGGAATGTATTTAAAACCCTTTCCCTCATATAGACGCTTTCTGACGCCTCTGAAGCAGACGGCTTTTTGAAAACATAGCGACAAAAGAAGAAATTGCACAAAACGTGCAATTTCTCCTTTTGCCACAATGTTTTCCACTTATGGAGATTTTCTATGTTTTGACAAAATACGTTCAAAGTCGTCTGCTGCAGAATTGTCGTATGAGGGAAAGGGTTTCTTAAGCAACATCTAAATCTCTCCTTTAAGAAATGTTCATTGTCAGAATGGAAAGATGGGTCAGGACGATCTCAGTGCGTGTATACCACGTGACTTTGACGTCACAAATGCTACAGCTGACAGAAATATTTTACTTCGGTTTAGAAGTAAAAACAAAGGTAACATTTTTATTTCTTCATCATTTTTAATAAAACATGGCGCAGTCTACGCCGCTTAAAGAGCCCTATCTCCGGTTGTTCAACGGAGTTTGATTAGTGGTTTAGTTTCTTCAAACACTTCGATGAACCTTTTCTCAAAATGTATTAATATCGCCGACAGCCGGAGCATTATCAAAACTGGATTTTGAGAACAGGTTCGTCGAAGTGTTTGAACAAACTAGAGCACCATTCAAACTCCTGTAAAAATCCGCAGATAGGACGTGAAGAAATAAAATAGTTACCATTGTTTTTACATTCTTATCAAGAGTAATTATTGCTGTCTTACCATGCAAATATGACGTCAAAAGTCACGTGGTATACACACACACTGGATCTAATGGACTCGATGATAATGCTATACACCGATGCGTGTGTGCATGGAATATAGTGACATAACCCTTTCCCTCATATAGACGCTTTCTGACGCCTCTGCAGCAGACGGCTTTTTGAAAACATAGTGACAAAAGAAGAAATTGCACACAATGTTTTCCACTTTTCGTCATAGGTTATCCATTCAATTATGGAAATTTTCTGTGTTTTGACAAAATACGTTCAAAGTCGTCTGCTGCAGAATTGTCGTATGAGGGAAAGGGTTAAGCAACATCTAAATCTCTCTTATAAGAAATGTTCATTGTCAGAATGGAAAGTAATATTATTGGCGATTGGTCCTGAACGATCTCATGGACTCAATAATGCTATACACCGATGCGTGTGTGCATGGAATATAGTGACTCAACATACTGACGAAATTCAAAGCATTTAACGGGTACACATTCTACAAATACACCGACTTAAACTAACACGCTAAAGATTTAGTCACTCCATTGATAGAAATGTATGGCATAACTTTTTTTGGCTTGGGGACATTTTTAGACTAATCAAGTTGAAGCTAATACTGTTTAATAAATAAGAGTTATATGATCTCCACATATAGACATTGATTACATAACATTTTTCTGTTTGGGGACGATTTTTGTCCAAACAAGATAAACCAGTCATGTTATATTTAATGAAGTTTTAGTTGTAAATAGATATAATTAAGGGGGATATGATCTCCACTGATAAATGTAGTAATAACAATTTTCGGCTCGCTAATCAAAGCAACGCAAGTAATGTGTAATCATGTTATCATTGAATTTTAAGTCTTAATATAAATAAATAAGGGTTATATGATTTACATTGATATAAATGTGTTGCATAACTTTACGGCTCGGTGACAATTCGGGTCTATAAAGGGTTTAATGTATGTTTTGGTACAGTTATAAGAGTATAACACGAAATTGCCTAATTACTCAGCAAATAAAGCCCGAAGGGCATTATGTCAGCTGTGTAATTTGGCTATTTCGTGTTATACTCTTATAACTGTACCAAAACATACATTCTAACACTATTGACAATTTCGCTTCTATACACAAAGAAGGATTTGAGCGTGATCTAAATGCAGTATATCACTCTAAATTTCCGGAACTATTTTTGGCTGTTGAAATTCCCTCCCGAGTTATTTTCATACAACGTTTCTCGGAGCGCATGCGCTACTACATTGGGCTTGACATTTTATGAATGAAGTTACGAGCTTTTGTTGTAAATGCCGTTTGGAAATTTGAATTGTAACGGCGACGTTATTGTTTTACATGACGTCATTCACGTGTTTTACCAAACTTTTGGCGCAGTCGACAACGTTGTGTTAGAATGAGACAGTAACAAATTGCTCATGATGAGTTTAAGAACAATTGAAAACGTTATAATAAGAATAAAATGTTCATAGACTGTTAATATAACTGATTTCAAAATGTTTTGTTAGTTGAAAAAGTCGAATATTACCAAAACAAATACAATGGGGAGTAAAGATAGAATAGCCTACACGTTATTTTATCAAGGAAAACAACGTCATGTCAAAACATAGTTCACCCTTAATTCGTATCCCTTTAAGTTATATCTTATATCACGATGTGTCGTTCAGGTGTGTTTAAATTAATCACTCAGGCCATTCGGCCTTCGTGATTAATTACTACACACCTGAACTCCCGATCGTGATATACGAGCCGGTATATCACTCAAAATGAGATCTATTTCCTAATTAAACCCTTATAATTGCAGTTTAAGAAAAAAACAGCTATTTTTCATCGAAAGAATTGTTTGAAAAGGGACATATAAATTGAAAATTGGGATCTCTTTTTTATGTTCTTTACGCCGATAACATGATCTTATACTAGGAAAATTACCTAATACTAGGAAAATGACGTCACGTTAACGTTTTGACGTCATACGTTAGTCGCATTGGCGCCAAAACCCGTAAATTTCATCTAGAAATATTGTAAACGTTAAGTACATTTTTATCGAAATACGCCTCATAAGTCACTTTATGTGATAGATATAATATCTCATGAGTGTTATTTATTATTACTTTTAAAAAATTAAGCTGAATATGACCTCGGCATAATTATTTGTGGCATTGTTTACGGTTAACTGTCGAAATTAAAGGTATTTTCCGAAAGTAGTTCCGTGAACTGGTCATGTGATCAATTGCAGTTATTGGAAAATAAACGCAATTCCTTTTAGTCACGTGATCGGTTTTGAACCAATCAAAACGAGCGATTCACCGTGCTTTTGAAGCAACTGCAATTATAGCAAAATAAAGCCAGAAATGACGTCATCATTGACGTTTCAGTCGTTAAGAATAAAATTAAACACATATTGGTCTTATATATGTTGGCGGTTTAGGTTCGTCATGCCCTCTTTTCGATTGACGCGGTACGCTATATTTACAGCATCATCTAAATTACGCAATACCAGGCCAGTCGCTACTGCGGAAGCCCGGAAGCCTGGGCTTCCATCAAATTTTGAAAAGCAAAAAAAAAAAACACAAGGTTTTAGCTTTTTTGGCAACAAGAATGATACTTTAATTTGCGTAGTGGAAAGTCTAATTGATAAATATCAATTTGCTGAAGGTACCTGGACAGTTTAGAACATATTCCAGACTCCAAAATTCAGATTTTAAACTTACAACCAAGTACACTCGAAATGTTTACAAATCATGGCTTTTCAAACTAAAGTTTCAAGCTTTTTCACAAAGCCTTGTTCTGTCAAGCCAGTCCCAACACCAGTTGAAACTGAACAAAAATCGTCAACTAAAGTAAATAATCCAAATGGTCCAAAAATAGACGTTGGAACGTCAGGGACATAATATTCTCTACTTTAATCTTATTTTTTTTATTAATTTAAATCACATTTTTTTAAAACAGGAGCCTGGACCCGTAGATCTATCTACTGACTCGATTATTATGACGTCACCGATAATGAAACTATTTTTGGACCATTTGGATTATTTACTTTAGTTGACGATTTTTGTTCAGTTTCAACTGGTGTTGGGACTGGCTTGACAGAACAAGGCTTTGTGAAAAACCATTTTCGCCTGTTGAATTATTCGTTGTATAATGAACACGAACCCCTATTTTCCTTGGTTTGTTTTAAAGCTTAAATGTAACCATTTTCATTGATATATGGTGTTCTACATGAGAAACGCTTAGAGCGTGTGCCAATTGCGGCCTGAATGTGTCATTGGTGTTAAATACTTTTATCATCCGATACGATAAACCTGATCCTGAAAATATTCATACCATTGACTCACGTCTGTTCATGAACAGTGGAGATTCCGATTAGATATCGCATTAATAACGACTAAGGTTTTCTAACTAATAAGTGTTTATAAAAGGAATTCTCAAATTAGAGTAACACTTCAAATGTTAAGAAATGCAATTATATATAATACAGGTTACAGGTTAAAGGGATACAATCAATACAGTACGTATTACATAAAAAACAACAAAGAGTCAAGAGTAGTCTCTCTTGGATGATTTAAACTAATGTTTATGTGCGTGTAAGACTAGAGTATATGGCAAAGGGGTCAGAGAGTTGACTCAACTTTGGTGTAGAAAACGGAATTATTCACAGTGATATTAAAATGTTCATCATACTCAGGATACCCCTGAAACATGTTGGAGATCTAAAACCGATCTACAGGAAAACTGAATCGATAATTGAGATTGAGTGTCCGGGAACCTCAGAGATACGCACAGAGACACAGAATGTTGTGACATTAACCCCTTTCTAAAAATAAGAAATTTAAAGCAGACGTCTTTGAAATCACTTGGCAAAAACGTAAAAATTATCCATAAATCAGAGTTCAGCTAGTAAATAGATTTGAGAATAATGAAAACCCGTTCATCACGATCCTTTTTTCTTTTTGCCATTATGTTTTTAAAAAGTTGTCAGAGCTCTGCAAAATTGCCAGAAAACATTTATAAATATACGTCAATTAAAGGTATTTGCCCAAAGATGATTGTATTGACTTTACCTGTCTTAGTATCTTTGACATAAAATCTGATAAGAAACAGGCAGACGCACGTTGCCGCATCTGCAGCAGACGACTTTTGAACACTTTGTAACAATTAGAGCAACTGTTCATATTGAGCGCATTCTGCTTTACATTTTGCCTATATGTTTTTCAAAATGTTCGTCCTGCTGATTGATTTAATTCAAAAATAGCGTGACAAAAGGAGATATTTCTCATTATGACACAATTTATCCTTTTCTCACTATGTTTGGATACATTACGCAGAGGCCATACTGTTGGTGTTCTCGTGACACGGCTCACATGTCGTATTTATCTAATTTTAACCCTTTCCCTCATATAAACGCTTTTTGACGCCTCTGCAGCAGACGGCTTTTTGAAAAACATAGTGACAAAAGAAGAAATTGCACATAACGTGCAATTTCTCCTTTTGCCACAATGTTTTCCACTTTTTGTCATAGATTATCCATTCAATTATGGAAATTTTCTATTTTTTGACAAAATATGTTCAAAGTCGTCTGCTGCAGAATTGCCGTATGAGGGAAAGGGTTAAGTTTTATTTGATATAACCATTGTCCAGCTGTACTCAACGTTATAAAACATATTGATTGCGTATCGTGTTAGTCAGACATTTAAACTACAATTACGCAAAATATAGACCAAGATTTCCCTGCATATTCGTGCAGTCTTATCTTTGACGATATTGATCACTACTCACGTATTATTTCTTAGTTAAGACTAGATCTAGTCAATAAGTAAGTAAATATAAGTAAATATTTTATTAAAGTGACATGTGTACATGTAACATGGTATATAATTATAGAATTTGAAACAAAACACCCGGCCCAATGGACCTATAAGTCACCTATACAATAGTAAGTAATATAATTTTCACGTGAAATTATTTTGGCATTCCTAACATCATCAATAAATAAATAATAAATGTCAAACATTTGCATAATATTATATGGATTGGAATGAGACTAGTTATATAATGCATTTCTTCTTCTCATGTAAGATTTATCAATGTATTTAGCTACTTTTCTTGGAACGTTTCTGATAAGATATGTAAGTTTATCCGCATCACTCAATAACTTTATATTAGAAAATTGATCATTAAAAACGTCTGCTCTAATATCATTGTAAAATATACACTGAGTTAAAAAATGTGTTTCATCTTCAATTTGTTGTCGATTACAAAATGTACAAAGTCTTTGCTCCGGGGTCTCGCCTACGTATCGTCCTGTTTCCACTCTTATCGGTAAAATACCACATCTAAACTGAGCTAACAATATGAACGCTCCCGTTTGTTCAAGTTTAAAAGTACATACTTTTCAGTTTCAAAGGTGTCTTTAAAAGTGATGTATGTTCTTAATTTAGCTACCTTTGTTGTGTCTGCCTTCCTGATATTAGAATAGTAGTTAGCTATATTAGTCTTAACTGTATCAATAGGTATAGGGGATAATAGCAGATTTATTTTCAAAATAATTAGTCAAATTTAAATGTCATGTGTAGGGACGTGTCAAAGGTCAGGACTGATGGCACACGGTACAGGAATTCATAGGGATAAGGGTTGATCATTGGTCTATAGCACCTGCAACTATAATAACCCGTCTGCCAACCGTTCTAGTTTCTTCAAAGAAACAATATGTATGTTTTGCCCCGTCAGGCAGTCAGTAATCGCTTTTTTATTAAAATCCGTTACGGTATCGTATCGCTACTGGAACATACTATTTCATATTAATTGTAATTAGTTTTATTTTTTTTGTATTGTACATATTAATTTGTTGCTTGCCAAGAAATATGTAATTTACTTCAAAAGGATACTGTCTATTGATATGTAGTGTCTTTTGTTTTAAAAAAGAAAAGTAAACTTAAATTAAGTAGAATGAATATAACAAAGGATCAAACATATTGACTTCAATCTGAAACATGTGTTCTATTAATTAACCCTTTCCCTCATATAGACGCTTTCTGACGCCTCTGCAGCAGACGGCTTTTGAAAGCATAGTGACACAAGAAGAAATTGCAAAAAACGTGCAATTTCTCCTTTTGCCACAATGTTTTCCACTTTTTGACATAGGTTATCCATTCAATTATGGAGATTTTCTATTTTTTGACAAAATACGTTCAAAGTCGTCTGCTGCAGAATTGTCGTATGGGGGAAAGGGTTAAATTGAAGTTTATGTTAAAAGATTGATTAATACTCAGTGATGACAAACACCAACTATATCAAAAATGCGCAATACCATTAAATCTTTCAGCGCCAATGGAAATATTGAGGGTTTTGAAAACAATCTAGATTCAGGTGAGTAAGCTCGTAACGATCTGTCTCACCTGAAATCAGCATTGTTTGCCTATTAGTTGTCAAACGAATCCAAACCTTTTAGTAAACTTTTTGTAAACCTTTTAGTAAACTTAACCTTTGTCTATCTTACTGCCGTCAGTACCTGCAGGACTTCAGATTGGTTGACTGATGATGTAAAACCCTTTCCAATATACAACAAGCCTGGAGTAGCTTGTTTTTAATACTACAGTCAAACTGTCCTTAAGGAGTCAACCAATGAAAAGTAAAACAAAAATGGCTGCTAAACACAGGTGGCTGCTCCTTTATTCAAATTAAATATAGAAACAACTGTTGTTTTGGTTAATCTACGGAACTGATATTCAATAAACCCAACATGTGTCGACATCAAAAAGATAACATTGAATGAACTTATACTCAATATACCCAACATTTGTTGACGTCAGAATAATCATATTGACACAATTGATATTCAATAAACCCAACAAGTGTCGACGTCAAAAAGATTACATTGACTGAACTTATACTCAATATACCCAACATTTGTCGATGTCAGAATAATCACATTGACATAACTTTAAAATGAGAATGTATAAATGATAACATCTATCATTTTCTCGATAAATAGTTTAACGCCTTTAAATATAAACTGCGATCATCTAGACGAGACGATCGGTATCATGATGCAATGAGATCACTATGAAACCTGCCCAGGGTCTTTTTATTACTGACAGAGTAAATATACTTATTTTCCGACATGTGAAGATACGAATATCCAAAATGACCCTAGGCATCGGAAGAAGATCAAACGGCATTATAACAGATTGATTATTATTGTCAACAAAGGTAACAATGCATGGATGTGCACATTGATCGTCATCTACGCGACTTTGATTGGTTTTCACGCATGTTGGCTCAAATGTTTTTATCATGAAAATGCTTTCAGAAATAATGAACAAATTACAAAAGGGAAGAAACTTCTCTTGTTTCCAACATGTTTTCTAGTCCAGCCTTGCATACTTTCACGTGTTACATGTATATGCACAAAAGGAATCGACTTCTTTTCTGCATACTAAGTATATATCTATATATATATATGCCAGTTAGTGCGTTTTCGATTTAGAAGATCTTTACAAACAAAAGCTTAAGTCGTTATGTGACGCTGGGTCGGGGATGCAATAAGACGCCGTTTAACTCGATCAGCAGACGACTTTAAAAACAATACTTTATCAAATATAAAAAAAAAAAATCTCTATAATTTATAGAAAAATTATCTAATAAAATTGAATACATTGTGGCGAAAGGAGATATCGCTCATTATGGGTAATGTCTCCCTCTTGAGCACAATGTTTTCAAACGTCGTCTGCTGCGGATTGATTGATTGATTGGGGTTTAACGCCGTTTTTAACAATTTATTAGTTATATCACGGCGGCCAGTTCACCTACTCATGCATTTCCTGGTTTTCTCACACCAGTACTCCACACAACAATCTTCATAAGCAACTGGCTGCTTTTCCACATAGACTTAGCCCATTGGTGGAAGACGAATGACGCATGTCGCATTGACTTGTGTCAATCGTCGGAAAGAAAGTTGGCCGAGCCGGGATTCGAACTCACAACCCCTGGATTGACAGACCGCGTCGCTACCGACTGAGCTACCGGGGCTCGGCGCGTCTGCTTCGGAAGCTACAGACAATGTATGTGTGTGGGAAAATGTTAAACTCAAATGCAATAAAAGGTTAAACACAGCTTAACCCTTTCCCTCATATAGACGCTTTCTGACGCCTCTGCAGCAGACGGCTTTTTTGAAAAACATAGTGACAAAAGAAGAAATTGCACAAAACGTGCAATTTCTCCTTTTGCCACAATGTTTTCCACTTTTCGTCGTAGGTTATCCATTTAATTATGGAGATTTTCTAATTTTTGACAAAATACGTTCAAAGTCGTCTGCTGCAGAATTACCGTATGAGGGAAAGGGTTAATACGATATAGAGAAATAAAATAACATACTAGTTTAATTCTTTCAGCGCCAAAGGCATTATTTAGGTTTTTGCAAACAATACTGATTCAGGCGAGTCAGCTCGTAACGAGCTGTCTCACCTAAAATCAGCATTGTTTGCCTTTTAGTTATCAACAAAAACATGGAAGAGTCTACTTTAAACAATTCGGCGCTGAAAGAGTTAATACGATATAGAGAAATAAAATAACATACTAGTAACGGGAGCCGACTGAACAGAAACAACAAACATCACAAAACATAGAGATGCTTCCACTATACGAGCCATGACTATTGTATGTTAAAACGTGCGGTAAAAATAGATGACACCCTAACCTTATTCACCCTTGAAATAAACCGTATTGACAGACGACGGTCAGTTATATATAGGATCCATCATGAGTTTTCTTTGGAGATCAAGATTTCTTAAATGAGTCTAGAAAAAGACGGTTATTAACCGAGCCTCTTGGCGAGGTTAATAACTCTCTTTTTCGAGACGAATTTAAGAAATCTTCTCCAAAGAAAAACGAGTGATGGATTGTTTTTATCACCTAAACAGTGTGTTTTAATGAAAATTATTGACAACATCAAAACAAAGACCGAATAACATATTCTTCATAAGAACTTGTGATTCACCGCATAAAAAAGTAGTCCTCATCATTTTTCAATAAGAAGAAAAACAACAACAATGTTTTAAACAATTAAGACTCGTTATTTATTCAAAATAACGTATTATTGCATTTTTCAATGTGTAAAATTTAACAACTTAAAGATAAAGGTCAAAATGACGTCATCAGTAGTCGCGTGTATGACGTGTTTTTGTTATCACACGTGTATGATAACGTTGTTCCGTGATTTGTTCTCAACTTGAAAATAAGGGTATTTATGTGATAACAATTATTTATTACATACCTATCCAAATTTTGCATTGAAATTTAAGTGACATAAAATCAATATCAATTTTTAAAAAAATGATAACTAACACTGTGACGATAACACTTTTAGTACTAGTGATGATATCATTTTTGCCGGAACTACTTTTTTTAGATTTGGAACATCTTTGGAATTTAAAGTGGGTTTTAATACTAGGAATTTAAAAAAAACTGAGACCGAATACTAGGAAAACGACGTCACGTCAGCGGTTTTGACGTCATAACGCTAGTCATTTGGCGCCAAATAGAAGCAGCAGTATTTGGTTACGTAACATTCATACGCCTGGAAGGCCAAGTCAGGTTTTTTTTATATGTTTCTTTGAAATAAAGGGGAGATTTATTACATATATAATAAATAGAATAACTAACTGCATGTTTTTGATATCGAATTTATGTCACTCGGGAACAAAGGGGTAATTTGGTGTAAAATCACTCAACCTACGGTTTCGTGATTTTAACCAAATTACCCCTTTTTTCCCTTGTGACATAAATTCTATATCAAAAACATGCAGTTAGTTATTCTCTATATATATCACATGTAAACATACGCAACGACGACTTGGTGTTTGATTTCTCCGCTCCAGCGACTGTAACCATAATATGAGTCGTCCCACGAGAAAACCAACATTGTGGACTCTGCGTAAAGTATCTACCCGGATCAGCCTAAGTATGCCGCGCAGGCTAACCCGGACAGACACTTTTGGCCTCCTGTGGATTTTCTGTTTCAAGAGTCATTACTCTATACCTCTATCTCCCAGAGACGAAATGTATCGGCCTGAATCAGTCTGCGCGGACTGCGCAGGCTGATATGGATCGTTACGATAGAGATAAAAAAGCTATGACAAACTATTTTGGTTTTTATGATATAAAAATAATTGATAAATGAAAAACGTTGTCCTCTAAATTGAGCTGTCACATAAATGATTACATACCGTTTACACGATAAGTTTAAAGTTTTGATTGATTTGGGTTTAGAGCCGTTTTCAACAATTGTTCAGTCATATCAAGGCGGCCACTAGCTCATGTGTTTCATGGCTTTTATCACATCAGTACTCTACACAACATACTTTCTTAGCAACTGGCTGCTTTTTCACATAGACTGTGAGCCCATTGGTGGAAGTCGAATGGCGGTTATCACATTGAATTTTGTCAAATGCCGGAAAGAATGTTGGCCGAGCAGGGGTTCGAATTCACAACCCCCGGATTGACAGCCGATACCGACTGAGAGGTCGGTTTAACTCTTTCAGCGCCAAAAGCAATATTCAGGTTTTTGCAAACAATACTGATTCAGGCGAGTCAGCTCGTAACGAGCTGTCTCACCTGAAATCAGCATTGTTTGCCTTTTCGTTATCAAAATAGTCCAAAATTGAATTATATGAGTAATGGAGACGCCCGATTTTGAACATGGAAGAGTCTACTTTAAACAATTCGGCGCTGAAAGAGTTAAGCAGAAATTGGCATTGAATTCATGTTGCGACGGTTGAGTTTACACGGACGATGTATGGCGTTCATCTATGTGGTCTGCACAATTCACATACAAATATTTTCAACTATTTTGGTTTTATGTTGCCCACTAAAGTTCTGTAGCTTCTGCGGGCTCAATTTCTTTTTGATGAATCTGCCGGGATCTAGTGGTTAGTAGGGGATGGGTATGAGCCTCAGCGTTCCGGGTTCGATCCCTTCTAGCGGCGGTCACGCTGGAGTGCACTTGGGCAAAAGCACACATCAAAGTCTAATACTGGTTTGTCAACTGGTGATCATAGGTACACGTGCTACAACTGGAATACTGTCACAAACGGCAAAAGACCCCACCACTTAGTGTTTTTGCTTACCCTAAATGTGTCATATTTAGTAATACATTGGTGAAACTGAAACAAAAGAGGGTACACGTCCAGTAACTTCACAGTTTAGGAATATGTAATGCTGAAATAAATGCAGACAGGCAAAGGCTCTACTGACAATGTGCCGTTGCACAGGCTCGCATAGGTATAATATATAATCTCATATTCATTGACTCGCATGGGTCTTATATGTACTCATATTCACTGACTCGCAAAAGTATTATATATTAACTCATATTCACTGATTCGCATGAGTGTAATATGTTCTCATATCACTGGCTCACATAAGTCTAATATGTAGTCACAAAAACTGAATCACATAAGTCTAATATGTAGTCACACAAACTGAATCACATAAGTCTAATATGTACTCATATGCATTGGCTCAAATAAGTCCTATATCTACTCATATTCACTGTCTCGCTCTGTCTCATATATAAACTCATAATCAATGACTAGCACAAGTCTAATATGTGATCATATTAACTGAATCGCATAAGTCTAATTGTGTACTATTATTCACTGATTTGCATCAGTCTAATATTTGCTCCTATTTACTGACTCGGATAAGTCTATTAAATACTCATATTCACTGACTCGCATCAGTCTTATATGTACTCATATTCATTGACTCGCATGATTCTAATATATTAACTCATTTTCACTGGCTCGCATTTATTTATAAGTGTAATATGTTCTCATATTCACTTGCTCACATGAATCTAATATGCACTCATATTATGAATCACATCAGTCTATAATGTACTCTTATTCATTGGCTCGCATAAGAATTATATGTACTCATATTCATTGGCTCGCATAAGAATTATATGTACTCATATTCATTGGCTCGCATAAGAATTATATGTACTCATATTCATTGGCTCGCATAAGTATTATATGTTCTCATATTCACTGACTCGCATTAGTCTCATATTCACTGAATAAATGATTGATTTTGTTTACCCTCGCCGTGTGCAAAGTTAACTATTTGGCGTGCAGCTATTGCCTTTGACTTATCCATTTGTTTAAAAAAAGGGACCAAGGACCAAGGGTTATATTAACTATTTATTTAGTAGGTCTATAATTGAGTGTCCAAAAAAATATGTAAACACTTGTCGCAAAAGGGGAGTGATCATTACGGTTGCTGGAAATTAGCAGTATAAGGGTTATTGCCAGTATAAGATAGACGGTACGATGATGATAACGCGACAGTACGATGATGATAACGCGACAGTACGATGGTGATAACACGACGGTACGATGATGATAACGCGACAGTACGATGATGATAACGCGACAGTACGATGATGAAAACGCGACAGTACGATGATGATAACGCGATAGTACGATAATGATAACGCGACATTACGATGATGATAACGCGACGGTACGATGGTGATAACACGACAGTACGATGGTGATAACGCGACAGTACGATGATACATTACGATGATGAAAACGCGACAGTACGATGATGATAACGCGACAGTACGATACTACGATATTACGATGGTGAAAACGCGACATTACTATGGTGAAAACACGAAAGTATATCGCATCATCATCATCGTACTGTCGAGTATCGCGTTTCAGATCAACACATTCACAGGCGATGGCCCTAATGGTATTCCGTACAAAACAATTTCAAAGTGGTCGGCTGTAGTTTTGTTCAGTGCGAGAAGGTAATCATAAATCCTTGACTTTACAGCAATGTCCTTGACAAATAACACTAATACAGCTGTGTGAAGTTAGCTAAACATACGACATTCGACATTCGACATTCAAAAAATACGACATTCAAAAATTAAAACTTCAAAAAATCGACATTCAAAAATTGGGAAAAAACGACATTCGATATACGACATTCAAAAATTAAAACTTCAAAAAATCGCCTGCACGACATTCGACATTCGACATTCAAAAGTTGGAAAAAAACGACATTCGACATTCAAAAATTAAAACTTCAAAAAATTGCATGTCGTGCTGGCACGACATTCGACATTCAAAAGTTGAAAATAAAGCCGAATATCGTGCTGGCACGACATACGACATTCGACATTCAAAAATTTAAAGAAAATCTCACCGGAGTGGAACAACGGCCTTAAGGCGGATTTTTACCCGAGTCTGCCGCGTGTATTACGGGGAGCACTTGGGCCTACAAGCCCTTGTCAATGGAGTCGAAAAAAAAATCACAATGGAGTGGAACACTTTTATTATTATTCTTACGGGCGTGGAACAACGGCATTAAGGCGGATTTCTACTCGAGTCTGCTGCGTGTATTACGGGGAGCACTTGGGCCTACACGCCCTTGTCACGGTAGTCGAAAAAAACAAAAATCACAATGGAGTGGAACACTTTTATTTTTATTACAGGTCCCGCAGTCTACCCGCGTTTACGGCGAAGTGCTGAACTTTGTTTTACGCTAGCACTCCGCTGCTAGTACGGAAAATGTTCGCCGGTACCGCATATGATATACGGCCGGTCCGGCAGTCTACCCGCGCTTAAGGCGAAGTGCTGAGCCTTGATTTAGGCGAGCACTCGGCTGCTAGTAGGGGTAATGTGAGCCGGGGCTTGTAGGCCCAAGTGGTCCCTGTAATACGCGCGGCAGACTTGGGTAGAAATCCGCCTTAAGGCCGTTGTTCCACTCCCGTAAGAAAACAAAAAAGTGTTCCACTCCGTTGTGATTTTTGAATGTCGAATGTCGAAATTCGTTTTTTTTTCCAACTTTTGAATGTCGAATGTCGAACGTCGTGCCAGTCGATTTTTTTTCCAACTTTTGAATGTCGAATGTCGAATGTCGTGCCAGCACGACATTCGTTTTTGAATGTCGTATGTTTAACTAACTTCACACAGCTCACTAATACAATACATTTATTAGAGCAGGACCACCATGCAGATCACGTCCCAGAGTTAAGACGAGTCACGCAATATAGGTCAACGGTAATGCGATCTTTGATCATATAATTATCTTTACCACCTATTCGAGTGATCCAATGATTGCTAGGGGCTATATATAGCAAAAGAATGTTGTAAACCCTTTTCCCACATGCAGAACGCGTCTGTTGCGATCGACGTATGAAACATTGTAACAAAAGAAGATATTGTCCTGACTCCATAATGCTAAATAATATTAAGCGCGTCCTTAAAATGTACACGTTGACATATTTGTACAGTGTAGGTTCAGATAAGCCTGTACATCTGCTCCGTCGTATCATGGTCTACTTTTTTTCGGAGTATTTTATGCCGCATTTAACACTTGTTAAATTATATTATGGTGATACCTGGGTAAGTTATTAGTACTACTGGTCAATTGATCCTGACACCAGCCGTTCAATCGTAATGCTAACCCACAATACTGCTGACCCACAATAATGCTAACCCACAATAATGCTAACCCACAATACTGAGCGCCAAGGAGGAAAATACCATTACTACCATTTTTAAATTCTTTGGAATGACCGGCCGGAGATCGAACTCTCGACCTATTGCACTCGAGGTGAACGGTCTACCACTACAAAACTATCAGATTCTACACACATTGATATAATCATCTGAATATTCCACTTTTCTTCCTAGATATTTTTTTTAAATGTATGCTCAAAATGTGTTGTATATATATATGTATGTTGGAAGAGACAGTAAAACGAGAGCTGTGTAAAAAGGACAGTAAAGTTGTGCGAATTTGCCAACATTGTGGACTCTGCGTAAAGTATATCGACCAAGATCAGCATAAGCATGCCGCGCAGGCTTACTCGGATAGACACGTTTTGCCTCCTGTGGATTTTCTGTTTCAGAAATTGTTACACTTTACCTCTTTCCCCCAGAGACGAAATGTGTAGGCCTGGATTAACCTGCGCAGACTGCGCATGCTGATCTGGGTCGATACATTACGCAGAGGCCATACTGTTGATTTTCTCGCGGGACGGCTCAATTATGTCAATTTCATCATGAAGATTATTTTCGGATAAATATATATAATAATAATCATTCAATATTATTTTTTTATTATCAGAAATCGAGGTAATTACCGTGTAGTCTCGGAAGAAATCAATGTGACGTATTTATCGATCTATCGATTTGGGTTTGTATACCCTCACGCTCGATTATACAGCCATTCAACGAGAATACCGAGGGCTTGACGTGAAACGGTTGTAACTTAAAACCTATTTTGAGATCCCTGGTTTAGGGGCAATCTTGACCCTTTTGTAAACAATGCAAATTTAGGTGCCATTGCTCAGAACGAGCAATGGCACCTAAATTTCCATTGTTTACCAACAAAAATGATTTAACGCTTATAAAGACTTTATGGCAAGGTGATTAACCTTGGTAAAAAACTATCAATTTTAGTTACAATCGTTTCACGCCAAGCCCTCGATATTCAATGTCACGTAATCGTGATAGAAAGACAATAAAGGCACCGCTCCATTCGAACATGGGGTGCTACGT